>RJWJ010006270.1:0-63256 GCA_004363605.1 Indri indri
GACAGTGCTTCACTAATCTTATTTAAATGTACTCACAGTGCCTTGAGATATAGTCGCAAACTTTATTTGATTAAGCTTTGTTTCAATTACTTCGTCTTGGCTTTCATACTCCTCTTTCATGATTTCCTGGATACACAGTTTATTGCAAGTTTATGTTATGGTCACATGACTTTACAGATGCCATCAAAATTAGTATTCCTTTAGGAAGACTATGTACAATTTCACAGTGAATTTTTGTATGAATAACTCTATTTAAAGATGTCTTCAGAGGAATTAATCAGTTTACCAGAAAAAGAACTACTTAGGCATCTGGGAATGCCAAATTTGTGGGATTTATCTCATTAAAAGATTTTGCCATGCCTGTGTTTTTGCCACACAGGAGACTTGAGTGACTTTGTGGTGACCATAAAAAATGAAGTATAAGACATGGTTTTCTTCTTTATCCATTCCAATCATAGTTCCTCTATAACTTTGCAATATCCTATGTGTAGTGAGCATATATATGCTACACAACAGAGCAAGGCTGTATATTGCAATTTTAATTTTTCAGTACTAGAACCCAGTCCAAAATTTAATTAAGGCATTTGGGTTTTAATAACAAAAGAAAGAAGCAAAGAAAGAAAGATTATAAAAGTTTGATACACAAATTGGAATGTTATAATGTGTGTATCAAAATGTGATATTTTGCCTTATCAAATTAGCGAAAGTTTTTTTTCCTTGTCTTTTTAAATTTATTTAATGAGAATTTTAAATGCAGGCACATGCACCAGATAATGTGCATTGCTTATAGCAGAGTTAATGGTGCATTTGCATTGTGTGTGAAAACAATTTAGCAATATGTAAGGAGAGTCTAAATACTAATTTAAGGAATAATCATACATACATATTTATACATGATTATAGCCATCATTCTTTTTATGATAACTAAAATTGAGATTAACTGAATACTTAAGAATATATAATTTACTTAGCTAATTTTTCATGAATATATTTTGAAGTACTATGCAGGTATATAAACTGAGTTTTATATTTAATAACAGTAGAAATACATATGACTTCAAATGAAAATCAAAGATAATAAAATGCTAAATTTTATGTTTATGCATATATATAAAATGACATATACTATAAAAGGAAGATTCAGAATGGAGAAGTATCAAAATTATAATAATCGTTATCTCTAAATTACAAAATAATGAATAATCTTTATTCTTTTCATTTTTTTCTGGATTCCCTAAATTTCTGTTTTTTTCAAAAGTTATATGTATGTTTTATTATTTTTAAAACATTCAGAAAATAACACAACAGTGTAAAAGAAACAGAATGACAATAATGACAACTGAATGTCCAGAGTTGCTCTTACTAATAAAATTGTGTTTTATATGATATTTGGAGGCATAACAATTTTTTTCAGCTAGGAACTCTAACTCTATATATCTCTCTAATCGTTCATTCTCCAAAAATGGCTGTAGCAACAAAATCTCATTCCGCCAGATTTTAGATCTCCTTTGAATCCTAACACCACAAGGGAGGCATGATTTCACTCCGTCACTCCAATAATGAACTGAGAACATAAAAACTCAAGATTGATGTGTTTGTTTAAAGAAAGCTAATACGTCATGCTTGGCTAACGCTGCTCAACTTCATCAATGATAAAGAGAAGAGAGAGCTGGTAATGAAACATCTACTGCACATACTTCAGTGATCGGAAGTGACATGAGAAGCACGGCATTTGCTATTCTCTTCAGATTCAATCTTCTGAACCATGATGCTCTGGACAAGTCATCCTTTAATCATTTATAGAGCAACCTAGCAACTTGATGCCTCAGTAGTAGAACCCAGCTCAAAATTTAATTAAGGCATCCCAGGTTCAAATAACTAAATGGAGATGTAGATCTAATCAAAAAGTAGGGAGGGAGGGAGGGAAGGAGGGAGGATGAAAGGCATGGGGGCATGGAGGAAGGGAATGAGAATGAGCTAAGAAAACTATCAGTTAATAGCAGACAAAACTAAAATATTCAGGCAACGATATTTATTTCCAGACCTTATTCTTTCCACTTGTTTTACTTGTCCTTTTCAAATTCCCCAGACAATAGCCACAATAAGAAAAGTCATAGTTTAGTCAAATATGTGTGCTTTACATATCCAAACACAATGCATAGGTTTGGTACCAACATAAGTTTTATAGGAACACATTATTTTCCTCAAACTATTAGGCATCTATTATATTTTCAAATAATTTCCAATTCCCTATAAAAATCCATAAACATTAAACTTTTCCAAAATGCATTGAATGTGAAATTCTCACCCATATACTATAAAGTGGAAGATAATGTTTATTCTTGTTTTTGTTTTAATGCTACAGCATCTTTCCTCATTAAAGAGCTTACTGAAAAGATCCTGTCCTTAGCAACACTTAATTATCGAGCCATTAGTTCATATGTGCTAGGTTTTTGGCTTTTTAATGAGAGATCAGTTGCATATCTAATACATGTGATATATTAATATTAGTGCTGGATTGGGCTTGCTTTCCTGAGATGCCCTGGCTTGCCTTAGTATATTTCTTAACTTTTTCTACCTTAGTAAGTTCGAACATATAGTTCAAAAACACATCCAAAACACTCAAATGTTTGGTAATCAAAGAGAAAGTTGGCCAGTACCAGGGAGTCCCAGGACTAGGTACTTATTTGGTATTCACGTAGCAAACATCCATTACATGAACAGTGAGCTAATATGTTCAATTTCCTTTCTAAAGAGCAGAATTTAGGCACAGAGAGTCACCCAACACCAGTGTTCATACCTTCCCCCTACATGGAGTAGGGTGACTCTCTCTTAGTTTTATTCACTGGTTTCCATGCCCTTTTTGTTTTGTTGTTGTTGTTGTTGTTTCTTTACTTCCCAGCCTGTTGAATTCTTTTCTTACTGATGTAATTGTATCTTGTTCACCAACCAAATTATTTTTTTTTCTTTTTACTTATACATGCCTTCAAAAGTTTGAGAAATGCCCAAATGCTTTATGCAAGCTAAGTCACATCAGAGCTCTGTCTCCCACCTGGCTACAGGAATGCATACGACTAAAGTCTAAATAGGAGAGTGATAGTTTCCAAGTGAGTCATTTTTACAGGCTTTGTTACTTGCTTTTAAGAAACAGAGGGAAAAAAAGCCCTACCTAAATTTCCCAAGTCATGAACCTATCTTTTCTTTCCTTAATCCCACAACAAAGTGGAATTAGTATATCTGAAAGGACTATGAGCAGAACTGTTATCTCTGCACATTTCCATGGGTACCTCCCTGCAGATATCCAATGCTTGTTGCAAATTAGGGAAGACTTGAGATTAGCCACTGGCAATTCATTATTAATGCTTGCATATTATCTTATTGCAGCCATAAAGAATTAAGTTATTATATTTATTGTGAAAAAACCATAAACATTATAGATGAATAACATTAAAGAACACAATAAAAATACAACGAAAATAAAACAAGCTTAACTATAAAGCTAGAGACTGGATACTGAGAATACCTCTGAGGAAAATTCTGCATACAATTAAAACAAGTTGACATGTGGTACACTCTCCATTGTTAACCTTCATAATAGAAAGTATACAGTAATCTTTCTTTTCAGACCTCTTTCATTTTGAATTCAAGGTAATTTCAAGACTGTGGTTTAATGTTGAAAAAATGCTTGAAATCCAAAATTAATTGTTCAGAAAAAAGAAAAGAGAAATTTGAATTGTTTACTTATGAATGCACGAAAATGAAGAACTTACACAAATAGTCACACTCAGTCTTACACATTATTCTACGTTTATGAGATTTATACCCTTCTACTGCATCTCATATAATTTACTCAGAAATACATTCTTTTGAGTGACCATCATATTGGTTTATTGAATCCTTACTAGTTGATACTAATATTATGTTTAGTAACTGATATTCTTTATCTCACGGAATCCTCACAGCAATCTTATGAAGTAAATGTCGCCATTTTGTAGATCGTTGATAGAGGCTAAGTAACGTTTCTGTGGTCACACTGTTAGTAAAGAGTCCAATTGAAATTTGAACCCATTCATTCTGCTTCCAGACCACCACCATTTCATGTGCCTTCCCCATTATCTTATGACCATATAATGGACTACATATTTTCACTGTTTTACTTTTAAAATCCTATTTTAGTGTGGAAAACACTCATTAAAAAGGTACCTGTTTTATGTATACTTCAAGAGTTATAAGATATCAGAGTATTCTTCAGAGAAATTGTAAAAGAATTCTAATATTAACTAATAAATTGCCACATCACCCTTAAACAACAAAGATAAAGTCTACTCCAAGCTCTGAGACAAAAATGGTCAGGACAAGTATTTCGTAACAGTGTACCTCCACTGGAAGGGGAGGTAAATGGAGCAACTGCCAGGATGTAACTGAGATGGCTAGGTGACCGATGCTATTGCCACTTTTTTCTCCCAAGGCTATAGGAGCATGAAGGTAGATAATGCCTAGAGAAAGAAAAGCAGATTTATGTATTTTGCATTTGCTTCCCTCCTTTTTTTGTCACTTTCTAGAAACTGTTAAATATAATACAAATTATTGTATATCAGGTCCATAATATGCCTTTGGAACATAAGAATTACATACATATGCATAGATAGGTGATAGATTTGGGGCAAAGAGATTATAGGTTTTATACATATATACGTAAATATATATAATTATAATGGTAACTTACATATAAATTACTAGTATGTATTTGTGTCTGAATCAGAAAGAATGATTGTGCAAATTTGGATATGGAGGAAATAGTTTGATAAGTCATTTTTATAAGTAATCCCAAAGCTAACCATGTGTCTCATGGCATGCCATTTTTGCTTCTCTTTAAAAGAGAATATTTAATTATTGTTAAATATGATCGAGATCACTGTAATAGAAAATCATAGAATGCTTTCAGGAACATGTGAAATACATGGTTCTATAATGGTTGAGCCAATAAAATCAGGAGGTTCTGGTAGAGCTAACTCATTAGCTCCGAGGTGAAGTACCAGCATTCTAATAGTGGCATTTGTTAACTTCCTGTCTATTTTACTTGAAAGGGAAAAAGTTGGTAAAAACAGTTTATCTGGGATGCTGACTAACTGTAATAGATTCCTAGGGCAGCCATAACAAATTACCACAAACTAGGTAGCTGAAAACAACAGAAATTTTTTCCTTCACAGTTCTGAAAGTCAGAAGTCTGAAATCTGGAGGCTCTAGGTAAGAATCCCTCCCTACCTCTTCCAGCCTCTGGCCTCTGGCAATCATTCCTTGGCTTCTTTGACTGTGACCACATCACTCTAATTTTTTCTCTCTCTTCACATTGCTTTCTCCTCTTCTGCCTGACAAATCTCCCCTGTGTGTCTTTACAAGGACACTTGCCATTGGAGTTAGGGCCTATCTAGACAATACAGAATGATCTCTTCACTTCAAGATTCTTAATTTAATTACATCTGTAAAGACTCTTTTTCCAAATAAAACAGCATTCGGAGGTTCCAAGGATTTAATGTGGATGTATTTTGGGGGGTACCACTACTTAGCCCACTACACTGGTTTAGGATACATGAGAGAGGGAGGGCAGTGATGATACATGGCCCATGTGGGTTTGGTAGGGCCTGAGGAAAAAGATTTGACATGCACCATTGCAGTAATTTTAAAAAGTATAAAAATGTGCTTCTCCCTGGTTATTTTGCTTGGTCTGTCCGTATATAGGTGAGAGGCTATCCTCTCATTGAAGCAGGTTCAAAGCCCTTTAAAAACTAGTTTCACCCAATTAAAATCCAAACCACTAGGTGATATAATAAAGCTTGGAGGGAACAGGAAAAGGTATAATTTAGCTTTTTTTTTTTTTTTTTTTTGCTCCCCCTCTAATATCACCTTACCCTTGGTTCGATGGTTCGATTAGTTAGTTCTCCCTTGATATTCTCATCTCCTCAGTTGACTGATTTTGCTAGTGGTGACCACTTCAATTGCTAATATGATGAAATTCCTTAATAAACATAAAAATACATCCAGTTGTAGAAGATTATGAAAATGAAGTTTACTCCATATTCTGATCATTGTCACAATAGTGGTGACTCTTGAGACAATGTTAAAATGTCTTGCATTTTAACACATGCAGATAAACTATTAAGGATAACTTGTTTTCATAGTCAAAGCTTGAGGAGGTTTACTGTAAACAGTTGTCTGTAGTTGTAAGAGGAGTTGCCAAGATGTCAGAGTTTAATCTGTGTCTGATTTTTACTAAGAAGGAAATTGTATAAAGTCCTTTCAACAAGCTAATAAATCTATACGTTCGAAGGAGTAAGGAGCAGACATATTTATGAAACCAGGCTCCTTACATCATACCAGTGGGATTAATTAGTGCAATTAAATTAAGGACAATTGGAACCTACCAGTTTATCATACTGTGCCAATAGAGAAATCTCAATCATTTGGATTTTAAAATTTAAACAACAAGAGTTATTCAAACTTCAATGCCTCATTTCCAAATTTCGATTCAGAGGATGTACGTACACTCTGAAAACCACAATGTTCACCATTTCCTGTTCAATTTACATGCAACCTCCTGTATTTACTGTGAACCAGAAGAACAGCAGACATATATCCTGATATAGTTTCATCATTTCTAAGGAGATCTTTCAAATGTGAAGGAAAAGCAAAAGACACTATACTGGCAACTTATACTCATTCCTGTTAAATCATGAGAATTGAAATCTAGTATATTATAAAAAACAAATGGATTATTCATTAAACGAAATGGCCAGATACTTTAAAAAGCAACAAACTGACTTCATCATATTAAAACATTTGGAAATGCAGTTCAATTTTCAGTTTGAACTAGATTTCTTTTTCCCATTTACCATTTGCAAAAATGCCCCTCAATACTAAAGTCATCTTTGATGGTTGTCTGAAAATGTTGAATAAGAACTCTAGTATGATTACAAATGCATTTATCAAACTCCCAGCATGA
Organism: Indri indri; assembly: GCA_004363605.1. Classification (NCBI taxonomy): domain Eukaryota; kingdom Metazoa; phylum Chordata; class Mammalia; order Primates; family Indriidae; genus Indri; species Indri indri. The sequence goes on from RJWJ010006270.1 coordinate 7,001, forward strand.
GTTCAATAAACTTTTCACATATATAGGAAATTATAATTTTCTATAAATAATTATAGTAGGGCACATTAACTAATAAACAGGGTGTTTATGTAGTAAACATTAGGACAAATTAGCAAGCCAACAACAACAACAAAGTATATTATAAGAGACTACAGCCAATATAAATATTCCTCAACTATTTCCCCTAAATTGAGTCAATGGAATCTCCACACAATGGTGAGGTTCTAAATGGCACACAGTAAACCTTTATGTAATGTACTGTTTTACTTTTTTCCACTCAGTCAAAAAAGATGAGGAACTGACCAAAATATTTCATCTGAAGAATAATTTAAATAATCTTTAAGTGTCGATGAGCTTTGAACTTTATTTTAGAAAAGATATTGTTACCTTAGATTCGTTTCTATTTCTGTCCTCTAAATATAAATATATGTGCATATGAATATATATACGCATTCATATTTTCAAACAAATCAAATTTTGTCAAATTTTTAATAATAAAATAGAAAGTTATAGACTCAGTCATCGTCACTTAAAATATATGAAACCTCTACTCATTTACAAACTTTCATTGCATTTTTTGTGATGAATAGCCAAGTGAATTAGGAGTAAAGACTTGGAATCTAGTCCCAGTTAGAACACTAATTGTGCATGTGATCTTGAGTAGGTAAAATATTAAGCATCATCTATAAAATCAGAATGTTGCTGAGCAATCTGGTATTACTTCTGGATGTGGAGAACTGTGTCAAAGCATTTATCAAATATTGCAAAAATGTTGACCCTTTCAAATCTTGATAGTGCTATTTTGTTTCCCTGTAGGAACTGAACAACTTCAAGTATATATTGATATGCTTAATCATATATAAAATTTGGTAAAAATTAATAATTCATTTAAAAATTATTATTGAAAAATAAACTAATGAGAAATTCTAAATAATCACAGAACTGTAAAGTTTATTGTTACATTTGGAATGGAAGATAAATTCCAGTATATTTTGATTCTGCTGGAAAATATGTTAAAATGTTAAACTATCATTGACACAGCCTCTGTCTTATAAAGGGTATCCTAAGAATTGGGATATTACCTAGCTGGAGACCTCTCTGTATGCTGGTGTGGGTCATTTTTGTTTTTTTTTACTGTCTAGGAATTTAAATTTTGGAACCTTACCTAACATATAAAGAGTAGTCATGAACACTTATCACTCAATAATGAATTTTCTGATGGTGACTAATTACATGAAAGCTATGGATAATTAATACAATTATATTCCCAGCAGATTCATTTCTTCCATATTTTATTATAAACTTTTTTACTTCATACATTTAGCAGTTTCAATGGGAAAAGCAGCTACAGTTTGAGAGGAAAATGTGGCATAAAGAATTAACATTTTCAGTGTAACCAGGACTAAATTGTGAATGTCAGCAATATCTCATTTATCTTATGTTTGATGTCACACGCACTGTCTACTCTTTCTCCAGGAATGTCCCCCAGATTTCAGAGGTTATAAAACCATCTCCTATAAATTCAGTGATACCTGGTATCTTCAAGCAATGTGGAGACATCATTTTTATTGATTTAAAGAGGCAAAAATTTGAAAAAAAACCTTCAAAATCAGAAAATGGGCATTCCTCAGGCACAGAAGAAAGAAGCATTGTCTCCATCTTGATTTCTGTACCCGGAGATATTCCTTAACCAGTTTTGCACCTAAATTAAAGGCCATAAATTTAGCCATAGTCTATTTCTGTATATGTGGTCAATGTGTGCAACTGAAACTAGTTTGCCTTTTAACCACACCGGGTTGTTGTTTTCTCTATTGAATGAAAGGGACAGACCAAATACTGCTGCAGGGCCTGAATGCAACAAAGAAAGAATATCTTCTTTGTCCAGGTAGTGGACATTCAAATATACTATCAAAAGCTTGAAGTTTAAATCTAATTTCCCTTCAAAATGAAAAATGAGAATCTCTATTCCATGAAACATCGTTTCCAGAAAATCTAGAGTGAGAGAGTAATTTCACAAGGATTCACACTTATAATTTGAGTTTAATAATGGAATCTCTGACATGTTTATGTCTTCAATTCTACATACAGCTCTTACAGAGATCAAAAGATTCCATTCACTTAAGAGGAGATATACTCTCAATAAATGAGTCAATTATTTCATGTCAGAATTAATTTCTGTTCCTTGTAGATTCCTTAAGGATTCCTCAGAAGTACACTATATATTAAGTATAAATTATTTCTCTCAAATTCCTATTCCCTTCCAAACAAAGATTATAATATTATTGCAGTGCCCATGAATAAAATAAAATATATCCCAAGACTGCACATTTTCAAGAAGTAGTCTCTATCATAAAATTAGAACTAGACTCACTTTATAAGAGAATAAATATTTATTGAGTGCCTCCTATATACCTCTCTACAGACCAATATGCTATATGTGCTTTGTCATATTTAACCCTTATACATAAAACCAAGGAAGTAGGGTCTATGTTCATTCTCATTTTGTAGGTGAAGAAACAGGCATAGATAGTCTATTAACTGGTTCTAGGTATCTCAAACTTCAAGTGGTGGGACAAAACTTAGAACCCAGAATCCTAACATAGCCTGGAATACTAATCTTTATGTTGTCTTCTTGATAAAAACAAAGTTTCACATCAGAGCTTTTCAATAGATTTAAAGATGATTAGATCGATAACTTCATGTATTGTTTTTATTTTTGTTGTCCTCAATAAACAAGTAAATACAAAGAATCTGAGACTTTTTAAAATCAAGATGTTAGAAAGACCAGAGAGAAGACAAAGGAATGGGGAAATAAATCATATAAAACAATATTTTTACTGTTTTGTATTCTTTCTTGGAAAAAAAACAAACCTGTGGAAGCTTCCGTATCTGCCTCACCAACACTGTACACTACTATAAATCTCAACATATAAAAAAGAATTATTTGTACTAGCTGGAAAAAAATAACATCATGAACTTACTATGATGCTATAAACATTTTGCAATTTTCACATTGTGATGAATAAAAATTTAAAATTATAAAACTAGCTTATTTTCAAACAATACACAGTAAAAAATATGAAGTAACACATATAAAGCTAACACAAAAATTGAAAATAAATTTTTTTCTAATGCTAGATTATATCACTTATTTTTGTACTTTGGTTTTCTACTAAACCACAAATAATTTTTAGGTTTTAATATGTGTCAATTATGAGTTAAATTAGATTAATCATACTATTTTTCCAATTAGCAATCTGTCTTAATTGCAATTTGTTTTTTCCTGTTTCCTTTTTTCTTCTTTCAGTTGGAACTATGACTCAGATAAAAGCATTACCTCTTAACAGAATCTGGACTTATCCCAATAGACCACTCTTATAATAAATTAATGACTCTTTTAAAGAGTAAACATTTTTCTCATTTTTAATAAAAACAACATAGTCATTTCAATTTTTAAGAAATGTCAGCTATTAAATGAACGTAGATCAGCAGATCAGTGATGAGTAACTTTTAATCAATTAATAGTCTTGTCCAGACTTACTAATGTCTGTAAAGTCACTAGCTGGGAAAAGCAAATTACTTTAACAACGTTCTCAGGAACATAAGGATATATTTATTTGAACAAGGGTGTATTTAAGACTTTCAGTAGTTAATAGCAAATGATTCTATAGCACTTCCAAAAGCACTTTTATGCAAGTAACTATTAAAGAAGACCACAATGTAAACAAGAGGCCAGTGAGATATTTGGTGTTTGGCTATGGTGGTGAAAGGACAAAGATAGCAACCTAGAAAACCTCTGTTAATAGTCTCTGCAGTGTCACATGACAAAACCTCAGTAGAGTACCCCTAGAGAAATGTCTTGGGTATCTAAAGCTATGGCTAGAGGACCAAGATGGCGTACCAGAGACACCAGCTGCCAGATCATCTCAGAAAGAAGGAAAAGTTTTAGATGAAAAAGAAAAACAAACAAACAAACAAACATAGATAAGATGTAATTCCGAGGGAAATATAACAGAACCTATCAGAGATTCCACAGGAAGAAGGTGCAGAGCAGAACAAGAGGGAGCAATATATCAGCAGAGATCAATCCCCAAGAACCTTGGAGTCTAGCAAAAAGGGTAGGTAGAGTGATTTGTTTCTGTCTGCACAACATCTCTGGGAGTCAGTGGGCTCCTGAGCTGCTGGAGAGACCTTCTATCCTGAAGGGCCCAAGAGCTGCTGCTACAAGTGAACTGGGAGCTTCTTAAGGACAAAACACCAGGCTGCCAGCACCCTTGGGGCTACTTCCTGTCACTGCAAACCCGAATGGAGATGGCAGGTGCCACATAGCTTCTCCACCCACCATGAGCCTTTGTTTTCTCTGGGGGACTTCAGCCCCTCAGTTTTCATCTTGCTCATTCCCACACAAACATTTCCCAATTCCAGCCCAGACTGCAAGAGACATAGGGGGCCATTGGGTCCCAGGGGATCTGTGGGACCTCAGAGCCTGGATATTCTGGGTAAGCTGCCTTCCGTAGAGAGGGACAGAGATGACCAGAATGCTAGTTTTCTTCCATTCAGATTCTTTTCTTCCTCTTTCTCTCCCCAACCCATGGCTGCCGAGAGAGACAATTGACCTGGGGCTCACAGGAAATGCTCTTCTTCTCTGTTGGTGCATCTGCCATATTAGGGGTACCACAGAGAGTGGGGCTCAATCTTTCCTCTGAAAGACCTGGAGCAGACTAAGGGGTGCTAGGACTGTGATCTCCCTGCTCACCGGCCCTCCCCAGTGCTGCTTGCCAGGCTACTCCATCAGAGCAGGGCACGCCCCCAAGTGGAGGGACATCAAACATGCTTGAACACCCCATAGGCAACCTGGGACAAGCATGCTTCTCCCTGGCACAGTCAGGGATTGATATTCAGGAACCTGGGGACAGGCACTCAGGCCAGATCCTGCAACCCCAGGACTTGATCATGTTGCCCAGGGGCAGGGAGGGAGATTTGTGAACTAACCTCAAGGGGTGAGGAAGCCTGTGTGGGCAGAACTGAAAAAAGACTGTGGAGTGGATGGAACTGGAAACTATTATTCCAAGTGAAGTATCTAAAAATGGAAAAAGAAGCACACATGTACTCGCTATTAAATTGGAACTAACTGATGGATACACATGTGCACAGAGGGAAGTAAAACTCAAGGGAAGTCAAGCGGGTTGCAGGGGGGAGAGGGGTGAGTGAAAACCTCCCTAACAGATACAATGAACACTATCTGGGTGATGGGAACACTTGTAATCTTGACTCAAGCATAGCAAAATCGATATGTGTAACCAAAGCCATTTGTACCCCAGTAATATTTCGAAATTAATAAAGAAAAACTAAAAATAAATTAAAACTGTGGCTAATAAATTTAATACCTGCAGAGACTGAGACTTCCTGTTCTGATCCAATAGAAGACATTTAGTAACTGTTGAATACAAGCATGGAAAGAAAAGAGAGAAACTGAAATTTTTAATATGCTTTTTTAATAAAGGCCTAGAAGTTTGTGTCAAACTGCCACGTGGATAGAGACTCTGTAATGGACCTTGGGTTAATATAGATTACTACCATCACAGGCTCTACCAATCAAAGAGCCAAAGAGCTCCAAAGTGGAAAGTAGGAAAAGATTTCTTAGTGCATTAAAGCTGATCTCCCTTCTCTTCTTAGGAGGAAAAAAAGAAAAAGGAAAGTTTTGGCCTCTAAAGTAGGAAGCAGACTGAGCTATGAACCTGGAAATGAGTTTAAGCCCTTTCTAATCACTAATACTGTGATATTGGGCAAGTCTTGTCATTTCTCTTGATATCTTCTGTAAAAAGAAGGGTTTGGGGACTTTATTATATAATTCTTATTGTCTATTTTCACTGTAAATTTCAATGACTCAAAACACTGATTAATATTTTTCTTTCAAGAAAGCACATTACCAAAATGTATTCTGGTTACTAAATATAAACATGTAGAGATTTTAACATATATCCAAATATAGATAACACAGATAATATGTATACATATGTATGTTTAATTCATTACATTATTTTTTCACTTATTCAAGATTGTTAATGCTTCATATAAGTTAACATTAAATTGAAAAATCTAATTTTTCTATCAATTAAGAAGTTAAAGATAATGCTAAACAAAATTGTCAACTATTCATACTACATATTGAAAAATATTATCTTAACCTTGCTAATGATACATCTAACTAAATTCTAAATGAATGCAAAGTACCATAATAAATAATTATATGTCTCAAAGAGATACAGTATATGAATTGCATATCTTGAAGTCTGAATTTAATCTGTTTGGCTCTAAGATGAATCAAGTTGAAAATGCAGAATTATACAGCCCATCATATGACCATCCCATCTTGTTTGTGAACATATTGTGATTTTTAGTGTTCATTTCTCTGTGTCGTTCACCAATTCTATTCCCAAAAGAAGGGAGAAAATAATATTTAGGGGCTAGTTTTCTATCATATTCTAATAGTAACAAAAGACTAGGACATCAGTCCTAGGTAATGAGTTTGGGGGATTGATAGCTCATAAAAGCTTATGAATTTATCTTGTGAAATAGCTTGAGAGGTCAGCTTGTCTCTTTCAAGTTATAATGAGACTGGCAACTAAACTATCTAAATTGATGGTATCTTATCCTATTTTAAATGACCTTGAGACTAGATAATTCCATTTCTTTTCTTGATAACCCAATATAATAAAAATCTAGTCATGGCTGGAGCTACGTAAATTTACCCTCTTTCAGCAATGACAGAGATTATTGCTACATAGAAGAAAAAAAGAAACAAATTTTCAATAGTACTTGATTTACTATTAGGGAGTAACTTTGAAACTAAAAGCCAAAGAAAAACCATTTTTACTAAAAATCAGGGCTGAATACAAGGACTATAAATGATGAAAGTCTTCAGAATATTCCACATGCTTTTCCTTTTATTCTCTTCATTCTAAGAGGCTGGATGGAGATCCATGCCCCAGTGCATTGCCACATCCCTCTGAAGTCTGCTCTACACAGTGTTCTGTACAAGAATTACAATGCCCTGCCCAAAAATCATGCATCCTTCACCACTCATGTTAAAGACATGATCATTAGCCATTTTAAAATAGACAGGTTTCAGATTTCAATTTAAAAGGAAATACCTCATACCAAATTTATCATCCACTCCATATAAACCTTTACATCACTCTCTTGCTCACTCTCAGCACTCAAGTTTGAAACATTTGAGGATTCAGTGACTTTTCTAGTTTTCTCACTTTCCACATCAAATTAGTTGACAAATTCAAGTTCTTCTGATACAGGCTTGTTTCTCTAACTTGGTTTGCATAATTTTGTAAGAATGGACAATTATCTGGAATCAATACCTAAGCATTCAACAAATTCTCAGAGGGGTTCTGAAGTAAGTAAATAAATAAATAAACTAACAAACCAACGTATGGAACATGGCATATATTTTTAATACCGGTTATCCAATTCTGTTTCTCCAGCCATCAATTTCTCATTTCTCCGATATAGAATATACCCCACTGACAAAGCAACTCTTTGTCATCATTTACTTGCCCCTCAGAACAAAACAAGTGTGAAATAGCAACATCAATATCATCATAGAACATAGTCCACCATAGCAACAAAAAGGGAACCAGATATGTACAAATATGTTTTCACGGTAAAAAGTGCATGCAAGTATTATTTACTTAGCTGATGGTATATACATATAATTGTGCAGGAGATTCGTGTTTTTCTTTTTGAGTGGACAGGGTATGACATTTTCCCCCATAGAAATGAAAACTGCAAGAGTGTCGCTTTCCCAGGCTTTCTTGCATCTTGGGAAAGTATAAGATATCACCTCCACCTATAGGGCTCAATTCTCTGGAAACTCAAATGAAAACTAATGGTGAAAAGAGTCAGCCGGATCCGAGCAGAATCGATTCTGTGAAGAATGACAGTAGTGATAACTACAGCACATTGAATTTTCAGAACCGTCAATGGCTGCAGTTCAAAAAGAGACACTGTGTACCCAAAGTTGGTGGTGTTGGAAATACAAGACGCAGTGTCTGTGGCCGGAGGCAGATGCCATGGTGTTTTCCCAGGATCAGGTGCACAGAGATATTCGAGGTCCTGTTTCTGGCTGTGTATCTTCCCTGTCCAGTTTTCCAGAATGCTCAAAAATTATGTGAGTTTCATAATACCCTTTTGAGAAATTCATTTACTGCTTACACTACCAAAAGTTGGTTTCTGCTGCTTGCAAACAGTACCCTGAATGATGTAGTTGCTGCTTAAGATTATGTGTGAGCAAAGAAATTCTGCTTTATATCCTTTAAAAAGCAAAGAAAGAATTAAAAATGCCTTTACTTAATACCACACAACACAACAAAAAAAGTGAAATACTTATTAAATTCATTTTCTTTACTAATTGGAACTTGAAGTTTTAACTATCAGGAAAAATAAAAATTGTCGAGTGACTTGAAGTATTGTTTTTCTGACCTGAAATCATGTTCAAATTTATTTTTCTCACTTGAAAACTTTATTTTTTAATTAACAGCCTTTCTTTTTGATAAGTTTTAGGTTCATAGAAAAATTGAACAAAAAGTACAGGGTTGCTATATATCCCCTGACCCCACACATACACAGCTTTCCCCACTATCCGCAACCCACACCATAGTGGTACATTTATTAAAATCCACGAACCTACACATCATTATCACCCAATGTCCATGGTTTACATTAGGTTTCACTCTTGGTGTCATACATTCTATGGGTTTTGACAAATGTATAACAACATGTATTCATCATCACAATATCATACAGAATAGTTTCAGTGCCCTAAAATCATCTGTGCTCTGCCTGCTCACCCATCCCTTCCTCTATCCATGGTTTCGCCCTTTCCAGTAGGTCATATAGTCGGAGTCATAAAGTACTCACCTTTTCAGATAGTTTTCTTTCTCCTAGTAACATGCATGTAAAGTTCCCCTATGTCCTTTCTGGCTTAATAACTCATTTCCTTTTAGTGTTTATTAATACTTTATTGTCTCAATGTGCCATAGTTTATTTGTTCACTTACCCAAAGATTTCTTGGTGGCTTCCAAGTTTTGGCAATTATGACTAAAGCTGATGTAAACTTTCACGTGTAGATTTTAGTGTGGACATAAGTTTTCAACCTATTTGGATAAATACCAAGGAGTATAATTGCCAGATCATATTGTAAGAGTATGTTAGTTTTATAAAAATTACCAAACTGTCTTCAAAAGCAGCTATACAATTTTATATTCCCACCAGTAAAGAATGAGAGTTCCTGTTGTTCCACAACTAAGTCAGGATTTGGTGTTGTCAATAGTTTGGGTTTTGGCCATTTTAATAAGTGCATAGTGATATCTCCTTGTTTTAATTTGCAATTCCTTAGTGACATATGATGTAGAGCATCTGTATGTCTTCTTTGATGAGGCGTGCAAGTCTCTAGCCCATTTTTTAATCAGATTGTTCATTTACTTATCATTGAGCTTTAAGATTTCTTTTTATATTTTGGATAACAGTTCTCTATTATATATGTCTTTTGCAAATATTGTTTTCCCATATCTGTCTCCTCATCCTCTTGGCATTGTCTTTCACAGAGCAAAGGTTTTTATTTTTAATAAAATATAGCTTATCAATTATTTTATGATCACATCTTTGGGGTTGCATAAAAAGTCATGATCATATTCAAGGTCACCTAGATTTTCTCCTGTGTTATCTTCTAGAAATTTTATATTTTGCATTTTACATTTTGGTTTATGATCCATTTTGAGTTCATTTTGTGACGGCCATAAGATCTATATCTAGATTCATTTGCGTGTGTGTGTGTGTGTGTGTGTGTGTACAAATGTTCGATTGTTCCAGCACTAACTGTTGAAAAGACTCTTTATTGTATTGCCTTTGCTTCTTTGTCAAAGATGAGTTAAGTACATTTATGTGGGTCTATTTCTGGGCTCCCTAGTCTGTTCCATTGACCCATTTGTCTATTTTTTGGCAATATCCCACTGTAATTATTATTGTAGCTTTATAATAAGTCTTGAAGTCAGGTAGTGTCAGTCCTCCCACTTCATTATTCTCCTTCAATATTGAGTTGGCTATTCTGTGTCTTTTGCCAGAATCAGTTTGTCAATATCCACAAAACAACTTGATGGAATTTTGACTGGGATTGCCTTGAATCTATAGATCAAGTTGAAAAGAACAAACATCTTGACGATATTGAGTATTTCTATCCATGAACATGGACTATTTCTCAATTTATTTATTCTTTGATATCTTGTATCAGAGTTTTGAAGTTTTCCTCATATAGATTTTGTAAACATTTTGTTAAATTTTATACTTAAGTACTTCATTTTTGGTGATGCCAAAGTGAATGGTAATGTATTTTTAATTTCAAATTTCACTTGTTCATTGCTGATATATTGGACATTTTAATTTGGGGATAGCTAAAATATCCTATGTTTATGTGATAATGCTTTTAGAATCATAACTTTTGTAATGGATTTTGTATCCTGATCTTAATTTTTCATTCTTCCCAAGTCAAAGGTGTAATTTAGTATAATCTCAGGGAAAAAAAACATAGAGCTTTAATCTCATGGGCAAAAAAAAGAAAATACATAGCATGTCTCCTTTTGTCCATCACTATGCAGTCACGTGCAAGGATAAATAAAGCATGATCCTGGCCTTCAAGAAAGCTTTCTGCATAGTTGAGAAGGCAAAAATAAAAAGAGTGAAAATGAATCAGCAAGCTGGCAAATGTTGTTTGAAGAAAGATAGTGAAAAATGCTTGTCTCAGTGGTAAAAACTCTTCCCATTAGCTTTTTACAAGCTCTTATTCAAGTCAAAACCAAAACTGTCTTACTATGACATTTTCTACATTTTAGAAACTTACAAAGTATTTTTTAATTTAAATTTTATGTTTAATTATTACAGAAACGTGTATATCTTTAGAATTTCAAAAGTAATAATCAACCTTCTATAATATTTTTTAATGTAGCAACGAATGTATGGCTGTTAGCTATATTTCTTTTATGATCATGATCACAAGTCATGCCTGTGATGTTGTGAAACACAGATCTTGATGTTAGAAACTTAGCATTCTTCTTTATGATTTTGTTTAACCAAATAGCTTTAAGAGAAATGCATCTTCACTTCTCAATTAAGATAAAGAATTTTTTATAATGTTAGCAGCTCAAATAATTGGTAAAGTTATTTTTTTATCTGAAGGTCCAAGCTGAATACAATGTCTTTAAAATAAAACTTAATAAAACAAAGGGCAAAATCTTTAACAGTAAGCCTGTTTCCCCAGAAAGGGATCTCATCCTTCTGCTAGTTCTGCCACTTTCATTCATTTAGCAATTTTCACCATCTCCAACTGATTGCCAGATGCCTATGACAATATTTCTGTGTGTACACATTAAGCAAGATTGTTGTTGTTATGCTTTATTCTCTATTTATGTTAATGAGACAGAATCTATATAGTAGAGAGCAGAAAATTTTCCTTCCTGATGGATAAATAACATCTGTGGAAATTTTAAACATTCAAAATGTGTCTGTCTGGAGCAGCATGAGCCACCAAATTTTAATGACAGACATACAAACACATTCATCCAGGACTACCTGACTGGATTAAAAATTCCTATCGTATTAAAATAATATGCAATGCTCTCTGTGCAGGCGTAATTGGTATTGATGGGGGAGATGAAGTATCAGTGTAATATTCCACGATTAGTTGTGCAGATCTGTTCAGTCCCCCTTACAAGCTCAGTGCTATGAATAGATTCAGTGAGTTAAATCTCAAAAGCCATTCAGATGGGATTTAGGCATTATTCTTTAATCATTATTAAAACTGAAGTCTACAGTGGGAGGGGGAAGTGGAGAATGAAAGCAATGCTGAACTAATCATACTCTTATTCAAGTCTCCCAGGGACTCTTAATTTAAGAACTTTCTCTCCTGGGGTGGCTCTGTGCCTCTTCTCTGCTTCCCCCCAAAAGACAGAACTATCCCAGGACTGTGGTCCTCACAATGCATTCCTTTGTCTCTTTGCTTATTTGATATTAATTTAGACTGTTATGGCTGTGTTAGGTCTTCATTTCAGTCCAGTACTGTGGTACAAGTTACAGCATTTCTATATCACTTCACCTCTGCTATTTCTGTCTGTTGATAAGGTACTGGAGAGGAGAGGGAAAAAGGAGAAAGAAAGTTGTTAGCTTTTCAGTGAAGTTATTGCTGAAAGTTAAAATATGCAATAAGACTGTCTGCTCCGAGTCAGGATAACAACACTAGATTTTATATGTTAAAAGAGATCAAATATAATATCTTAAAAAATAAGAAATTATATTAAGGCCAATAAAATTATTTTTAAACAAGAATTGCCCAGTTAGAAATAATATCAAGTTTCTCATAGAATGTTATTATGTAAACTTTGATTAAAAAAATAAATTTATCCATTGTATAGAACATAAGAATAGCTTCCCAGCTCTCCCAATGCACCTGACTGGGTGGGAAAATGCTCTTTCACCAACAATAGTAAAGTTTCCTCTTATAAAATCAAACAGATTTAATCATTTCTAACTGCTGATGTGAATCAATTGGGGCAAAAAGCAAACTTGTGGATCCAATTGTCATTTTTGGCTTCTAAAATAGGCCAATTTGCCAAATAACAATAATGGTTCATGTCTGCATTTTACTTTGTGCATATTATCTCATCCCTCAGCTCTCAGCGTGACACTTCCTCCGTGCCACTCTTTCACTTGACCTTGCTTTAAGCTTTGTATGCCCAGAACAGCATTTTAATTCTCCCGTGGTTGTTTTACAGCAATTACAGCAAGATTCTAGATTTGATTGAACTGTCTGTATGCTCTACACAGGCCACCTTTATGCCTCTTATTCAAACTTTTTTTGAGGCACCAAGCAGAATGCCTGGGACATAGTATCCCCATAATAAATACTTTTGATATTATTGCCAACATAATGAAAAGAGACTCAGAAAGAATAAGTAAATATTAGGGTTACACACAAGATCAGAAATCTCCCAAAAATCAAAGCCAAAACCAGAACGCAGACTAGAATAGACTGGCAAGGACTAGAACTTGTCACTCTTACCATATTGATCTCCCCATATCATGGCCTCCCTCTCCGTGCTGTGGACAGCGAGAAAGACTAGATTTGGCAGTTGGCTACAATGCAAGACATTATGGAATCTTCTCCTTATTTTAAATTCATTTCATTGTCAGCAAGGAATATAAAAGATTGCCAAAAGACAAAATGTAGCAAAACTGAGGTACTTTAGGAATAACATAAACAAAAAATAATAATGCTGCCAATGTGACAATTTATATCATCTTGTTGCTTTTTTTTTTTTTTTTACAGACTCTCAGGGTATTTGAAAGCACGCTTTGAATTTAATTTCCACATAATGTAAGCTCCTCTAGGAGATGAATATTCATCAACAATTAGTATTTCTAAGGATGCATAGCTTGCTCTGAATCTCCTTGTAAAGCACTTCATTAAAATAAGAATATTATCATTTATCACTATTTATTTTGCCCCAAATGTGAATTTTGATGCTTTGCTGAGATACAGAGAGCACCGATTTTTTTTGTGTGTGTGTGCCATAGTGGCCTGAAGACCCCCAGAATAGAGCAGATTGCCCTTAATTACTTAAGGTTCTATAAACAAACTCTCACGAGTATGGTTGATTTTCTTTTCAATCTCTGAGACTACTGAAATTAATCCAAATTCTAAAAGTTTATGTTCAGGCCATTTGCTGAAACAATGCTATGAACATTTTTAAAATGCCTCATTGGTTGAATAGTATCATGAAACTGTTTTTCACATATTCTTTAGCTGTGCATTCATGATGTTTTATTTAAGGAAAAAAAATGCCTTCTAAGAAATTAATTGATATAAGACAGAATTTATTGGTCATTTTAAGCACTTATCTTTCATTTTCTATAAGTTCCACTTAGTGAATAAGTAGTTCTATTAGCCTCAAAACCTAGCAATTCAGCTAGGTTTCATGTGGTGAATACCACATGAAACGTGTGACATTTTCTTATCCTGAACTACCTACTTGAAAATGAATGAGTGCTAAATTTCGTTTTGCCTAGGAATTAAATGCTAATTGGCTGGCTGCCTTGATGCAGATTCCAGACAAATGTGACAAAATCAAAAGAGTTAAACCATCCTGTTGATATCTACATTTCTGAAACTAAACTAGAATGCAGATTATTTTTTCTAATTGACATTGGGTCCCTAAAACATGCATGAATTGAACAAGATGTTTTATATGAATATTACTTAAAATTTACAGTTCTGCTCAGGAGAGTCTCATATTATCTCCTGTGTAAAGAAATAGGCGTGGGAATTTTTTTAAATTAAAAAGAAAGGAAAAGGAGAAGAAAAATGAGCCCAAAGCTATCTTATTACCATCTGATGATTGCAAGTGAGATTATGTCCTTCCGATTCCAAAGTTGAGTCTCTCTTCTATGTTATGTTGAACATGATGAAATACAATGATACAACTATAATTTAGCATAGATAACTATATATGTTTAATGTCCAGAGCTCATTTTAGTTCAATGCAACCCTACAAGTCCTGATAATGAGAAAACACAGAAGTCATTCATAGACGTTTCTCTCAGAGAGCCTAAAATCTAATGGAGAAAATCTGCACCCAATCATGATAAACCGAGGCTGAAGATGAAAGTGGGGAAATGTACAGAGTGCTCTAGTAGCACAAATAACAAGAACATATCTCAAATGGAGAATATTATAAATGAATCATTGATTTACAGAATGAGTGGATCTCTGAGCAGACAGTAGAAGGAAAGCTAAAGAATGAAAAGACATAAATGTGGAAGAGTGTAACCCTGGGGAAAAGCATGGTATGAGCAAGAACACATCAGATATGTTTGGGGAAAAAAACATATTACCTCATTAGCTTAAAGATAAGTAGATCAAAGAGAGCGGGAGATGCCTATGGTAATGCCACCACCACCGACTGAAAAACCTATCCTTCCTCCTCCTTCTTTACCTAACAAAATCCTCCTCTTCTGCCCTCTGGCTCCTTCAGTAAGAATGCTACTTTATCCTCAACATCTGGGTACCAGGTGCAGCAACAAGAGCAGGTATTAGTTATCTATAGCTGCATAACAAATTACCCCAAAACTTAGCAGCTACCCAAAATAGTAACCTTTTATTATCTCATAGTTTCTATGGTTTAGGAATCTTGCAGCAGCATTGCTAGGTAGTTCTGGCATAGGGTCTCTCACAAGGTTGAGCTGTTGGGCAGGGCTGCAGTGGTGTCAAGGCTTGACTGAGAATCCAGTTCCAAACTTATTCATACAGTTGTTGGCAGGCATCAGATCCTTGCCAGCCATTGGCCAGAAACCACCATTGCTTGCCATGTAGGCTCTCTGTATTCTGCCTGAGTGTCCACAAGGCATGACATCTGGCTTCCCGCAAAGTGAGTGATCCAAGAGTGAGCACAAGTGAGCAAAAAAGTACCCAAGATAGAAGCCACAGTCCTTTATAATCTAAAACTTAGTTAACAACCCATCACTTCTACCATAGGCTATTTGTCAGCCAGATCAACTCTGATACAATGCAGGAGAGGACTATGCAAGGATGTGAATATCAGAAGACAGGAGTCAGTGAGGTCCATCTCGGAACCTGGCTACTATTAAGATTTTGTGTCCACACTGAGAGTCAGAGTCTGAGCTGGCCAGTGAGCCTCTGTGTTACCGCAGAACCAGATCGGCACTATGGACCTTCTGAGCTTTTTTATTTCATTGCTTGCTATTCAGAGAAATAGTTGTTATTTTAAGTCTTTGACCACTTTAAGAAAAATGGCATATGATACTCACTATCCACAGGCATCTGTGTTCCTTGGCTTGTGGCCCTTCCTTTACCCTCAAAGTGCCACACTCCAACTTCTGCTACCGTCATCTTCTCCTTCCTCTGATCTAGACCTTCTTTCTGACCTCTTTCAAGAACCCTTGTGGTTACATTGGGACTACTGGGAAATCCCAGAATAATCTTTCCTGCTAAAGATCCTTTACCTTCACATCAGTAAAATCCTTGGATTTTACTAGAGATTAAGATGTTGACATCCTTGTGGGGCCATTATTCTGTCTACCCCAAAACCCATACAGTGTTTTATTATGGAATAAAAAGCTCTACATAGATAAAAAGTATTTTTATAAGTTTGTTATTTGAGATATAAGATTCACCTCTGGTGAAGAGAATGATTTACTCATAAGAGTCTTAGAGATTTTAAAAGGTATTGCCACTGGAAACTCAAATTATATCTACATAGGATATATTAATTCAGGTAATTATTTGAGTATCATAGAACGAGCATTAAGTGTCTCTCTCTTAAAATCAAATCAGCTTCTGTTTCTGAAATCTCACCTCTATTGCTGCCACCTTTTAAAAACAATAAAAACAAATATCTTTTTAAACTTTAAGTATTATTTTATTGGCTACAGCTAACTTTATATTTTAATCAGAAATAATAGTGATGGTATTAGCCGATTTGTGCTTATAGCAGCATATTGCTACACTTAAAAAGGCATTAAAATATTCCAACTTAATATTTCTACTATAGTTATTTTATGCATTACCTTAAAGTTCATTTGCTTTAATACATACTTAACACCTCATAATCATTTGTGCAAATGCATTTAATTGATTCAATTAAAATAACTATATGCCAAATGATAAAAAATATTTGTATCTTTACATAGAAATTTCAACTTGTGATTATGAAATAATAATATTTCTAGCTAAGGATATAGAAGTTTTTCACATCAGATTTAGTGATATGCATTTATTATAATTATATTTGTGCTCAGTAATCAGATACTTTTAAAGTATTTTTTGATTTTTAAAATTTCAAATAATATTTTATATGATACTTTATCATTCAATGATTCTAAGTTATATTCATTAGGAAATCAAACGAAATTATTATTAATGGTGACTCAGAGATAATCAACTAAAAAATGGAGGCTTTAACCACATAGATAATTAAAGTATTCTAATTAAGAAAAGACTTTATAACAGGTTGACAAGTATATACTCTGCACAGACCCCACACAGCCACCATTCTACACACTGGCCACAAAATAAAATCTTCTGGTATCTTTTCAAACTACCATTCCTGGGCATCAATCAGATTATTGGGATGGCAGGGAAGATTCTTGGTATTGGTGTTTTGTTAAAAAGTCACCAAATAAGTCCATGTGCAATCCATGAACAATTGCACTAAGCACATAATGATGGATGACAACCTGAAATTGTACTGCTGAGTCATCTATAGTTACCAACACTTAGGGACTGAATATACATCCAATTCATTGATGATTATCTGTAATATACAAATTTCATGTATTTATGTATAACCTTACATTATATATACAATAAATAATTTATATGTAAATATACTGTAAAATTATAACCAATACTAAAATCTATCTTCTTTCTTTCTTCCAATCAACTATTTTCTATTACCATGCTTCTTCAAATTAAATTACATTTTTAGACCTAGGCAAGTAAAATTACATTCAAATCAATTAATGACAGACACAGGAATATTTCCTAACTCCATGTCCTCCATAATCACAATTTTCTTAATTTATGTCGAATGATAAATGTCCTAAAAATAGTCTTTAAAGAACTTTTATATATTTATTTGTATATAGGTGAAAGGAGTTGCCATTGAATGAATAGCCGCTATTATGTACTCATGACTATGATAATTACTATGGCTAATTTAATCTGAAAAACTACCCTTTGAGGTAGTATGTTATTATTTTGTGTTCTTTTGTAAAATAAATTTAATTTGGTGTAACTAATACATGATTATTTTCATTGAAATATACAAATAATTTCATAGAGCTCTAAGTTTTCCTTCAGACACACATGCACACAAAACACATCTATTTCTCTGCAGAAAATATATGTCATTACTTTGTGGTTTTTGTTGTTGTAATTTGTTTTATGTAAGAGTCATCATAACATATATATATATACACACACACACACACATACACACATCTCCCATTTATATTTTAAAAATATGTGCTTTGAATATTTATCTGTGTTAGTATATAAGGGGCTTCATCATTCTTCTTAAACTGTGCATTGTAATTTACAGAATGAATAAACTATAATTTATTTAGCCACTTCCAAATTGATGTCTTTTAAGCTGTTTGCATTTTTTTGCTATGAACTTCATTTTTGTGGAATTAGTACTGCAATAACATCCTTGTGGAAATTGGCAAGTGTTTCTGTAAGGTAGATACTAAGAAGCAGAACTGCCACATCATGGAATGCATGTCCTTTTGGTGTAAAGAGATAATGATGTATTGCCTTACATATCACTATGTAATTTGTACATGCTAACCATCAATGAATATCCTTTTTACCATTTCTTTGCCAGATCTTGATACATGAACCTTTGATTTTTGCTATTCTAATGTGTGAAAAAATTAGCATCTCACTGGTTACAATTTGTATGTTCTTAACTATTAGTGAGATTGAACATCCTTGTATATATTATTGGCTATTTCTTTTCCCTTTTCTGTGAATTACCCTTTCCCCATTCTGTGAATAACTGTGAATTCAGTTATATCATCTACTTTTTTTCTATCAGAGTAATTCTTTTATAATTTTTAAAATTTGGATATTATTTTTATGTATATTTTCTTTCAGTGAATCATCTGTCTTTTGGCATCATGTAATGTGTTGTTTCTGGTAAATAAGCTTTTAATTTTTATATAGTTCTATTTATCATTAATTTCTTTTTGTTTTTTATGTCTTTTATTATTTATGTTAATATAGGTCTTATGTATTTTATGTCTTATTTAAACGGAGCCTTTCTTTACTTCCAAATTCATAAATATGTTAATTACAGTTCTTTCTAGTACTTTACAATTTGCCTTTTTGATGTTTAGATTTATAATTAATTTGAAAATTATTTTATTAATGGTGTGAAATAGAAATTAATTTGCTTTTCTAATGTAGAGTAAATTATACAAATGCATTGTAATTACACAAATTATACATCTATTAAATGGATCACTATTTCTCTACTGATCTGAGATGCCATATTTATCATAAATTCATATACGTGATTCTATAAGTGAACACTCTATTCTGTTCTATTGATCTAATAACAATTCTTGTGCCAATACTGTATGGTTTTAAAAAAATGATGTATCCATAATATCTTGACCTATGGTAAGACAATTCCTATTGTCTGATTCTTCTTCAGGAGAGTGTTGTCTATTGGCTTTTTCCCATATGCATTTAAGATCAGCTTTTCAAGTTCTGCCAAAACTTGTTAGAATTTTGATTGTAACTTAATTTGATTTATAAAATACTTATTGTCTTCTTGATGATATTGGATCTCCTCTTATAGGAACATTGTATATCTCCCAATTTATACATTTTTTTTGCTCATAAATAAATTTGTATTTAAAAAAAGGAAAATGATATTGTATCCTTTTCAAAGAATTATTCCTAGAAAGTCTATAATTTTGCTATTATTATTAAGCAATATTTATTCCATTTTATAATTATTATTTCTGAAATATATTTCATCAGTAAGGAATTAGGGTGCTTCATCTGTTCATTCGTATTATATAAAACAGAATTGGTCATGGGCTGAGTTGTCATTCTTGCCAATCTTTGAACCCAGCAAGTGTGAAGACTGATAGAACTCAAGCTCTTACACTTGCCAGCTAACTCTCTTGGATTCCTAAATACCATGGCCAGAAACAATATTGCCTGCAAATATTAGCAGTTTGCCCCTTCTTCCTTTCTCATCTTTCTATCTCATCTATCTTTGTTGACTTGATGTATTTGCTAAAAGGCTTGGAAAAATGTTAAATACAAAATGTTGTAGTGGAGATTTTTGTTTTTATGTAATATCAATAGACATGTTTTTATTATATCATTATTAAATAAAAGTTTACTGAAAATTACCTCCCTAGGCTAACAAAATTCTCTTCCCCCAAATAATTTTTAAAATTCATAGTTTCATAATCACAGCAATTATTTCATCTATTTTATAACAAGACAAATTAAACCAGATATACATGTTAATAAAACACCAGTAGGTTCTCCAGAAATCTTTTGGTGATAATAATGATAGTAATAGGAGTTATAAAGTATTGAGTGCCTCATATATGAATGATACTACACCTATATTTTAATACACCTATATTTATAGATAATACAATATTTCAGTAGTCAGTTTTATGGATTATAGAGTTGAAATATCATACCCAAAAAATGGTGGATCTGGGACTTGAACTCAGCTCTGTATAGTTACATCAACTGCCATCATACTAGACACTGTAATTTGAATAGAAGTGATTTTCATAATGATCACTAGAGTCTACAGAATTATGATGTGCACAGTAATATTTTAGTTAATATATAAATGTCAGTACTGCTGTTTGTAAAATGTTTCTAACAGCACCCAAATGAGTTAGGACACTTCTACGTCAAGTGGATCTCGCCCTTGAGCTGTTTCTTCCTGTCCCCTTAATTTCAAAAAGGCATTGAAAGAAAATGTGAAGCTATTAAAATAAGTCAGAGGAAGGAACCATGCCTATTTCTACTCACTGCTCCATTATCATCTGCCCTGCTGACACTCAGCACACAGTAACTAAATAGTTAAGCTATATTTGGTTTGTATGTTATAGTTCAACCCATGACTACCACCAGGAAAAAGGTGAACATGCCATATTCACATAACAGAGACTCAGTACATGAGGAATTATACTCCTTCAGATTTTAGGAATAGGATACATTTATGAACCACAATACCTTGCTCATAATTCTGAAGAGCCTACTCTTGTTTCACTTTGTTGAGTCTCCTAAAGTTTCCAGAACACTTCTATAATACTTCATCCTTGAAACTGAGACAGAATTGTGAATTGAAAACATTTTCTTCTGTAGGATTTGTGTTTCCTTGAGGATAAAATGTGTTGAGTGTGTTTTTAAAATGTTACTTGACAGCTGGAAGTGAAAAATAGTGTAAATTATGACCTTGAAGTTTTTCTATGGACTTTCTTGCAAATGGATAAAGTTCTTAGTGTATTCCATATAGTATTTTCCAACTCATTTCATGTAATACAGCCTGAGTCAAAATAGTCTATACATTAACTATATCACATTACATGTTAACCTGACATTCAGGATTACAAAATGGAATACATGAAAATTTCTTCAAACCCCATCTCAAAGTTTTATTAAATTTAAAATGCTATGTGAAATAGTTCTAAAATGAAAATGGATTATCCCATTTAATTGTACAAATCACGTTTTTACTTAATTCCTAGACATTAACTACTTCAGGCATATTTTAAGCATATTGGAAAAGAGACCTCAGACTTAAATATAAAAAATAGGAGAGGAATATGTCCGTGGCCAATTTTTAACCCTAACTCATATGAGCTTACTTTCTAGATATTAACCATTGCATGCTTAGTATAAGATTTAATTAAGAAGATTATGAAGGCCAAGAAGATCATGATAAATAGACAGAAAATTAACCAGAGATCTGGCTTGTAGATTATAAGATACATTTTTGTGAAATTATTTATGAAAAGGAGTTTAAGACAATGTATATTGCAGTACAAGTTTGCTAGAAAATAACAATAATGATAATTGCCCTTTCTATAATTTTTACTGCATTAGGCCTCATTCTAAGCTCTTTCCATGTAATAACTCATTTAAGCTTTTCAACAATTCAATGATGAATTTATAGTTATAATTCCCCTTTTTTCAATATGCAAACACAGGCTTAGAGAAATTAATGAAGTAGTAAGTAGTAGACCCAGCTTTTAAATCCAGGCAACCTGGTCTTAGAATCCATGAACTGATATGCCAGTGATGCAAAGTATAGTGATACCAAAATCAAATAATTGTTAGAGAAAAATAACCTCAAGTTTCTACTAGTTTTTTGGTGATGATCCAAGAAAATCTGAATTTAATGCATATGTTGTCCCAAGAGCAATCTTGGTCACTGGCAACTGTGAAGGGAAGAATTGAGTAATTATAAAAATGAATCTGATGAGTAAAGAATAAATTTAGAAATTCCAAGACCCAGTTCCAACAATGCACATAAACATAACTCTGGCAAAGGCAAAGTCTTTTTGTTAAATGGTGTATCTATATTTCTTCTCATATTATTCCCCTCTCCCTATATCTCTCCAAGTTGAGACTTGTGTACCACGTGGGTTCCTGATTTCAGCAACAGAATCAAGGCTGGCTAACTGAAACATGAAAGGAATGTGTTTGCAGAATCTTAGGCAAATCACATAGCAGTTGGGAAGACAGCAGAACCAGCCCCAGAAAATTAGCAGGAATCAAGGGAAACTGGATGTCAATAGCATAGCCAACACGTTCTAAAGGAATAGTCTGTTTCAGGCACTATTTCTGGTGCATCCCTACCCTTGACACCATCACTGCCTCCACAAATATTCTTGCCTGTCCCAGTGGTGTTAGTTACTCCCTCCAGAATCAAAGTCCTGGGAATAAAAGTATCTGATTGATGAGCCTGGCTAATATATCATCTTTTAGCCATCAGAGAGAAGGAAAGGGAAGGCAAGATTCTTTGTCCCCTCAAGACTATGACTTGTGTGCAATGGGAATTCATTGCCTCAACAAGAAAAAAAAAATGTATACCAAGTAGTCAAAAAATAATATATTTTATATGGTTGAAATCTTTACCTTCCAGCATACAAAAGCACCTATCTTGAATCAGTGCCATTTGTAATGTTCTGTAGTAGAGAAATTGTTAGAAGTTGTAGATCATAATTAAATTAACTATTTCACCATTGCATTTATTTATTAAACACTTTTTACTATTTGCCATGTGCCAACCACTGTTCTAAGTTTCATAGAAATATTAACTGATTTAATACTCATAGCGACTCTTGTGTAGGTACAATAATTAACCCTGATTTTACTCATGAAGGAATTGAGACACAGTTAAGTAACTTACCACAGGTCACCCTCTAGAAAGTGGCAGAGGTGATATTCCACGAAGGCAGTTGGGTTTCATAGTCCATGCTCTTAATCATTGTTCCATGCTGCCTCTCACTGCAAGCTGTGGTTTTCCACGTAAAAATTTTTCGATACTAACAGTATTTTCATTATTCGTATCCCCAAGTAGGACAGATAACGAATTGAAGATTTATTCATCTTTCCAAGAAAATATGTTTTCAGAAACTCCAATTTTTTTTTTTTTTTTTTACCGGTTGTAGTCTATGGCAAGCACTATCATTGCTCCATATGGAAACCTTATCTCTCTTATAATTTCTATAGATCCCTGTTTTATTCCTCTGGCATCTGGGTTTTTGCTTATAGACATCACCTGTAGCTCTCCTTGAAGATTGCCGTTGGACTGCTGGAACTGCTGTGTCTAAATAAGCAGACGGACAGATTTTCCTTGAGATTTATACGCCCCTGGCGTGGGCTCTTTTCAATAACTGACTCACACAGAAGTAGGAAGCCCAGCACCATTGCCTTGACAAAGATAATTTCTAAGGTATAAATTAACTTACAATCCAGACTTCCTTTAGGAAAGGAGCCTAAACTTACCCTGGATAGGAATTTGCCTAAAATCATGTCCATGTTTGCTCTCTCCTTTCCCTGTCCTGTTTGACACATCTCTAAATCCTGGAGCTATTCCTCAAGTGGGAAAATGATGCATTGGAGGCATATTGGACAGCTCATGAAACCACTACGAACTTTAAAAGCTGGCACAGAGACCGGGCCCATGGCTCATGCCTGTAATCCTTGCACTTTGGGAGGCCAAGGTGAGTGGATTGCTTGAGGCCAGGAGTTCAAGACCAAACTAAGCAAGAATGAGACCCCATCTCTACAAAAAATAGAAAAATTAGCCTGGTGCGGTGGCACATGCGTATAGTCCCAACTACTCAGAGGCTGAGGCAGGGGGATTGCTTGAGCCTAGAAGTTTGAGGTTGCAGTGGGCTATGATGATACCACCACACTCTAGCCTGGGTGACAGAGAGACACCCTGTCTCAAAAAAGCAAAAAAAGTGTGGCACGGAAAATTGGCATCACTGCTACTAAAAACTCCTCACCACTAACCCTATCACCACTAATCATTGGCCCTGACAATGACTCTCAGCACTGACATTTCCAGTGTAAACTGTGCCTACCCTCTCAGACAGAAAGAATAGGAAACGTCTGTCTACTCTACTTTAATAATTGGACCATACAATGGGAAGGCGGCCAACTATTAGTTATGTTCAAAATTATGCTCAAACCTTTCTGGGATTTAATTTTTAAATATTCCAATTGTGTTTTATAATTATATTCATTAATTTCATTTATCTAGACTGTTGTTTTCCCTTGCTATCATGTGTTCTTTACATATCTAAATCCTACCTATCTTGTATATAACTTAGAAGCTAGTTAGAACATCACATTGTCCCTAATTTACCCTGCTAGAAATTATCCCTTCATACTCTGGATGCTATTTAGTACTTTATCAATATCTTTATATTTACATCCTATATGACACTAAATTTTTTCTGGGCATTTAACATGGCTTATCACAATACCTTAATGTCAATTGGTATAATAAAATTTGTCAAATAAATTAGAGCAAGAGCTGTGGTAATATTAGGAGAGGGATTTGATAGACTCAACAGGATTTAGCAGCTGATTAAATTTGGAAGCTTTAGAAGGGAAAGTTGCTACATATTTTTTTTTTTCAGAATTCAAGCTGGAGTGTCTAGATACAAAATGATGTCATTAATATATTTAAAGAAATTGAAGTAACGGTTTTGATAATTAGAATATCTGTTAATAATTTAGTTTGGGGCACACTAAGTTTAGAGTTCTTAATGTCCTTTTAGGTTGATAAGTCTAGTACAGACTCCACGAAATTGAATCTGAAACTCAAGAGACACACCTAAAAATTTAGATTTAAGTGTTTTCAGAATAAAAGTGATGATAGAAAGCCCTGTACATAGATGAGACCATTCAGGGGAAAAATGTATAGAATGAGAAAAGAATCTAAGTACAATTGACCCTTGAACTACAATGGGTTTAGGGGAACTGACATCTTGCACAATCGAAAACCCATGTGTAATTTTTGACTCCCCAAAAACTTAACTACGAATAGCCTACTGTTGATCAGAAGCCTTACCAATAGCATAAATAGTTGATTAACACATATTTTATATGTTATATGTGTTATATACTGTATTCTTAAGCTAGATAAAAGAAAATGCTAAGAAAATATATTTCCTATTCATTAAGAGGAAGTAGATCATCATAAAGGTCTTCATCTTCATGTTAAGTAGGCTGAGGAGGAGGAGGAAGACGAGGGGTTGGTCTTGTTCTCTCAAACATGGAAACTCCATGTATAATTGGACCAGCATTGTTCAAACCCATGCTGTTCAGAGGTCAACCATAAATTATAAAATAAGCTGATATCTACATATGGTTAATGCATTCATAACATGTAACTTTTTCTTAATTTTTCTATATTTCTAGGCTACACAGCTCATCTGTGAGTTTTTTCTAATTAATCCAAATCTCTAAAAACTTTTACAATATATTTATTGAAAAATGTCAATGTTTAAGTGGATCTGCACAGTTCAAACTTGTGTTATTCAAGAGTCAACTGTATGTTAATAAAGAGCCTAATACTTAACATTTGACAAGCAAGGAAAAAAAAGGTGACAAGTAGAGGAAAAGAAGAATAGAATTGAGATTGGGAAATCAATGAGTTCCAAAGAGTGCATATAAGGATAACATCTTAAAAGAAATGATCCTTCTGGCTACCTGGCTGTGTGCCCCAATTCTCCAGTTTTCCTTGCATTAATGCTCTTTGCTTTGTACCTTTACAGTTCCTGACACAAAACACAGCGTGTAGTTCCCAACCCGTTGGCATAGGGCACAGCCATAGGAATTACTTTGGTCAATTAAATATGGACAGGAGTGAGAGTGACCAAGGGCAAGGCTAGGCCTTAAGAGGATTCACACGTTCCCCCTTGTCCTCCTGGATTTCTCGTCCTCACCATGAGAAGAGCTCTCCCTGGCCAGTTCACTGGTCCAAGTAAAATAAAAGACTCATGGAGCATATCTGGACTCCACCTGCACTTAGCACTGCCCCCTCAGCCCAGCCAAGAGCAGCAGAGCCACCCCAGTTGAATGACAAATGTGAGGAAACTAAATGCATATTGTTGTATGCCACTGAGAAGAGTGAGCTTATGGACAAAGGACATTGGCGACTTCAGCAAAATCATTGGCTATATGCTGATGGGGCCTTAAATCAGGTATCAGTAGCTGAAGGGTGCATTAGAAAGAGTAACCTGAAGTCAGTGAGAAGTTGGTTATTGAAGGGCTGCAACTAATTGACATATAAACTTTATGAAGACTAAATATAAGGTAAGGTAGAAAGAGTGCATGGTTCCATACCCTTATTCCGAATGGATAACTCAAGAGAATGGACCTCCACATACACACTTTGGCATTTAAACCATTTAGTGATTAATGGAGAAAATTTCACACCAGTGAAGGAACTGATTTTGATTTAGAGAGTTTTTGACATGCCTGCTCAAATCATATTGTACAGAAAACACTCTTAATGTGCAGTGAGAAATTATCAGATAATATAAATTTCCCTTCAGCACAAGAAAAACGACCAGGATCTTACCTTAGTAATAGCAACTTTATAAATTGGAGATAACACCTATGTAGATGAAACAAGGTGATTCACACAAGTGCAGAAAAGAACAGTTAAATATTGCCAATTTGGAAAATTGGCCCATATGCAAATTAGTAGTGTTTTAAATAAAGAAAACACATCAAAGAGCAAGCCGGTTCATTTATTTTGACATTTTATAATTTAGTCTAATTATTTGTGAAACTGTAACCTATTAAGCTGGCCTTTGGTACAGTTTGTGAAAAATAATGACATTTTAGTCAAATAAGCACTTACTTTCACTTTCTATAGTACATTCAGGCAAGATACTTAGTGGAGTAATTAATTAAAAACTAAAATGTCAAGTCTAACCCACATCTCTGTGCATTAGCCAGATACATATGGACTAGAAATGAGAGAATTCAAAATGGGCTCTTAGTTAAATCCATGCATTTCTGGAGACAAATCTGTGAAATTAATTCTCTGAGCAATGCATGAACTACATATTATACCTAATTAGCCTTACATATAAAATGCACTTTCATTCAGACTAAAGTGTCTGATTTTACCATTTTACCAGTTCATTCAAACTTTGTATAATCTTACATTTCAACGTATTGCACCTATCTTCATTGATAACACTTTGCCCCTAGAAAGCCTGAGAGTAATGATACATGGGACTTTAAGCTCTATTTTAGCTGATTCTTATACTAATACCATACTTTGCAGATGATTATTATTAGAACAAGTAATTAGAGGTTTTCTTAAAATTGAGCTGGTTTCATTTTTATGTCATTTGCTTCATATGAAATAATTCCTAGTTTTGTTAAGGCTGCAAACATATTTTGTTCTCTGCAAATTATCAGGACCACATACAAGTGCAACCTAGCAACATTTCCTCCAATTTGGTTTTCTGAGTAAACAAAGCCTGCAGCACAGTCTTCCCTTAATGAGGGATGAATCTGAGTATTTTCTGATAATTTAAAGGGCTGTGCTTATTAAACAAAGATGATGTTATTGATTCAAAGGGCATGCTCTTTAAGCAGTTTTTTAAAATTGTTGTGCTAATCTATCTACATTTTATTTCCCATTTTAGCCACACATATTTTATAAAATGCCCAGTCAAGTTTAGAGGCTTATGATAGGCATATCATGGGTATTCTCACTGGCCAATGAATAGTAGACCCCATGACCTTGGCATTATTAATGGCAAGTTGGGCTAGCTGCCTGAAAGGCACATTAATTCTAGTGTCGACATAAAGGAGAATTTCTGTTTGAAGCAATATAAATTATATATGCACAACTAAAAGGAGAGACTAGCAATATAAATACTTGCAAGTAAACTTTTTACGTTAAAAACGCCATACCTTTCATCTTCCATCTGTGCAAAATAACTTTTTTTTTTTTAAATAAAAGTAATGCCATTGATCTGCACTTGAAAAACAGGAGCTCATGAGACATTCATCATGAGGGTTATAGTCCTTTTTAATTGTATGAAAAACATCAACTCATAGGATAGAAAAGTACTGTAGAATCTTACTTATTTTCCTTGCATAAGATGTACTCCTAAGGTAATAGAAATTCTGCCAGGGATACCTAGAAGATTGAACATGAAGCACTTCCTTTGCTTAGGATGATAAAATGTTATTTTACAAAGATTATCTCCTGTCATTTCAGTATAAGCTCCATGTGTACCTGAACATAATTTGAACTTTGTCATTATTAAATGTAGTACACATGATATGACAATCAGGTCAAATTTGTTAATTGTGTTGTTCATATTTTCTGTATCTGATTCATTTTAACTGCAGGTATCATCAACTCCTGAGTGTTGTGAATGGTAACTTCACATGTACTTTGAAACTCTGTACTGATTGCATAGAGATTTAGAAAGGTCATATTTTCCCATTTATTTACCCCTCCATCATTATGAAATGTCACTCTTCATCTTTAGCAATGCTTTTGCCTTAAAATCATCTTTGACATTAATGAAGCCACATAAGTTTTCTTTTGTTTTGTATTTGCATGATATATCTTTTATTCCATCCTTTAGATTTCAATCACTCTAAATTATTTTATTTTATTTCTTTTCATTTAATTTCACTTCATTTCAAAATATTATGGGAGTACAAATGTTTTTGGTTGCATGGATAGATTTTGTAATGCCTGAGTCAGGGCTGTAAGTGTGCCTGTGACCCAAATAGTGTTCATTTTACCCATTAGGTAGATTTTCACCCATCCTCTCCTTTCCCCGCTCCCTCACTTGATTTTCACTGAGTTTTACATCCCTCCGTGCACACGTGTGCCCCTCAATTAGTTCCAATTTAACAGCAAGTACATGTGGTGTTTTTTTTTTTTTCTAGTCTTTATATACTTCACTTAGGATAACGGTCCCCAGTTCTAGCCAAATGGTTGCAAAAGGCATTAATTCATCCTTTTTTATGGCTGAGTAGTATTCCATGGTGTAGATAAACAACATTGTGTTAATCCACTGATGAATGGATGGGTACTTGGGTTGATCCCACATTTTTGCAATTGTAAATTGTGCTGCAACAAACATTTGAGTGAAGGTGTCTTTTTGATAAAATGACTTCTTTTCCTTTGGGAAAATACCCACTAATGGGATTGCTTGATCAAATGGTAGTTCTACTTTTAGTTCTTCAAGGACTCTCCATACTGTTTTCCATAGAGGTTGTACTCATTTGAAGTCCCACCAACAGTGTATAAGCATTCCTTTCTCTCTGCACTCATGCCAGCATCTATTGTTATATTGTGATGTTTCTTTTAAGAGCAGCATATAGTTGAAGTTTTATTTTTCTAATCCAATCTAACAATCATTCTATTCGTGAAGTATTTGGCTTCATACATACCATCTAATTACTCATTTTCCCTTTTATCAACTTAGTTTAAGATCTCATTATCTTCTTTATTGTTTTCCGTTAGAGTAATGTGGTTCTTTAACCATTTATTTTTTCTTCTATTAATTTCTTAATTATAACATCTCTTCTCATTTCTCAATGGTTACTGAAGATTACAATTCTTGAATCATTGTGATCTAATAGAAATTATTACTTTAAGACTTCCACAATAGACCCCTTTATCTCCATATATACCCTCCCACTTTTCTCACTACTGTTTTCATGCATTTTAGCTATATATGTGCACAACTGCATGAAGAATTATTATTATTATCCTGTCCAGTCCATATTCATCAAGATGAATTCTCTTTTGGCAGTCATTCTTTCCTGTATTTACATATCCTGGCATCGTTTTTCTTCTATGTAAAGAATTCCCCTTCCCCAAGAAAAAAGAATTCCCTTCTATTTTTTTTTTAGTGCAGGTTTGCCGCCAACAAATTCTGTTATGTTTCTGTCTAAAAATATCTTTAATTCACCTGTATGTTTAAGAATATTTCTACTGAGTAGAGAAATATTAGTTGAATGGGTTGTCAATATTTTTGTTAGTTTGTTTCTTTGAAAATGATCTGGCTACTTTTAAGATTTTTCTCTTCATGAATTTCCACAATTTTAGTAAGATGTGCCTAGGTGTAGTATACTTCATATTCTTCTTTCTTGGCTTCACAGATATTCTCCAATTTCAATCCTTTTGTCAGTTTTGAAAAATTTCAGCCATTATTTTTTTCAATGATTGCTTCTGTCCCAGTCTTTCTCTTTTCTCTCTCCTGGAACTTCAATTCTACATGTATATTACACCTTTTCATTGCACATTGTATGCTTTCTATGCTCTTTTTGGTATTTTTTATTTTTCCCCTATACTTTAATTTGGATATTCGCTATTGATATGTGTTCCAGTTCACTAATACTATTTTCTGCTTGTGTCTAATCTGCTATTAAACCCTCTATTAAACCCTTTATCTTAGATAGGTCAATTTTCAGTTCTACAATTCCCATTCAAATCTCTTTTTTTTTTTTCCAGTAGTCTCATAAATAGCCTTTATTGCTTATTTCATTGGCATGATCTACATAAAAGCATGATCCATCTTCATCTGTGATGAGGTCAGAAGAGGCTACCTAGAAAAGTCATGTTTTAAAATTATTACCTGCCTGATGATTTTCTTATAAAAACATTTCCACTTAAGGACTTGTTTCTATTTGTTCTTTGTTTTTACCTCCACCTTATCTTTTGTCTTCTACATGTACCACATGATCAGTGCCCTGTACCATTACATAGCCCTGGAAACCCTTCTACATAAAGATGTTACGTGTAGAAAAAATGCATCTCTATCAATATTTGTTTTGTTCACAGATATCTTTGCCTACTCACCTATTACCAACTCTTTACAGATGCCATATGCTATTAATTCACATGCATTTTTATTTTTTTGGTCTAAAATTTTTGTGAAACACTTTATTTCTTGCAAAGATAACTGCATATTGTGAATTTGTTAAATCTATGTAGATTTTATTTTATTTCAGAATATTACAGGGGTACAAATACTTTCGTTACATATATTGTCTTTGCACTGTCAGAGCTACCAGCATACCCATCCTCCAGAAAATGTGCAACACACCCATTAGGTCTGAATTTACCCATTCCCACCTCCCCCGCAGCACCTACCTGACACTCAATGAATGTTACTTCCATATATGTACATAGTGTTGATCAATTAGTGCCAATTTAACAGTGAGTACATGTGGTGCCTGTTTTTCCATTCTTGTGATATTTCACTTAGAAGAATGGGCTCCAATCCCTATTAAAATACCAACATCATTTTTTGCAGATCTAGAAAAAATAATTCTATACTTCATATGCAACCAGAAAAGACCCCATATGGCAAAAGCAACCTTAAACAAAAGGAACAAATTGGGAGGCATCAACTTACCAGACTTCAAGCTATACTACAAGACTATAGTTATCAAACCAGCATGGGACTGGAACAAGAACAGAGACATAAACCAATGCAACAGGACTGAGAATCCAGATATAAAGGCATCCTCATATTGTCATCTGACCTTGACAAAGCAGACAAAAATATACGCTGGGGAAAAGAATCCCTATTCAATGAAAGGTGCTGGGAAAACTGGATGGCTACATGTAGAAGATGAAAACAGGATCCACACCTCTCACCTCTCACAAAAATCAACTCATGATGGATAACAGACTTAAACTGAAGGCATGAAACCATAAGAATTCTAGAAGAAAATATTGGGAAAACTCTTATAGACATTGGCCTAGGCAAAGAATTTATGAGGAAGACCCCAAAAGCAGTCACAGCAACAGCAAAAATAAATAAATGGGACCTGATCAAATTAAAGAGCTTCTGCACAGCCAAGGAAACTATCACTAGAGTAAACAGATGACCTATAGAAAGGGAGAAAATATTTACATGCTACACATCCAATAAAGGGCTAGTAACTATAATCTGTATAGAACTCAGAAAAATTAACCAGAAAAAAATCAAACAACCGCATTAAAAAGTGGGCAAAAGAAATGAATAGAAACTTTTCAAAAGAAGACAGACTAATGGCCAATAAACATATGAAAAACTTCTCAACATGTCTAATCATCAGGGAAATGCAAATCAAAACCACAATGAGATATCTCACTTAATTCCAGTAGGAATGGCCTTAATCAAAAAGTTCCAAAACAACAAACGCTGGCGTGGATGTGAAGAAGTAGGAACACTCTTACACTGCTGGTGGGACTGCAAATTAGTACAACCTCTAGGGAAAGTAATTTGGAGATGCCTCAAAGAACTAAAATTAGAACTACCACTTGATCCAGCAATCCCATTACTGGGTATTTACCCAAAGGAAAAAAAGACATTTTATTAAAAAGACATCTGCACTTGAATGTTTATAGCAGCACAATTCACAATTGCAAAGATGTGGAAACAACCCAAGTGCCCACCAATACATGAGTGGATTAATAAAATGTGGTATATGTATACCATGGAGTACTACTCAGCCATAAAAAACAATGGTGATCTAATACTACTTCTTGTGTCATCTTGGATGAAACTAGAGCCCATTCTTCAATCTCTTTTGTGGATGCTTTTCCTCTGGGTGGAATTCTCTATCTTTTTTGGCATCTATTTTTCTATTTCTTCATCTGTTTTCTTTTACCTATAAATCATAGCTCTTTTAAAGTCTCTTTTATTAAATCTAATATTTAGATCAATTGTGTTGGTATCTCTAACAATTTTTTAATTAATTGCTGGACAATATGTATTTTAAAATATGTAGTGTTATATTTCTCTAGGAATGGTTTACTTCTCTCTTTGCTGGAAAGATACAGTAGTGGCTGATGACTATACCCAATCAGGGACTGATCTGAGTTGAGGCAAATGGTAATGTTCTTAAGGCTCTAGTACTTCTGGTTCACACTTACTCCTAGAGTGAAGACCTCCAGGACTTTCAATTGAAAGCTTGGTGTAGTCATCAGGGAACTCTCTCTGTTAAGTTCCAAACTCTAATTTTAAGGACAGGACAATGAGACAGCAGAAAGTGCTGCTCTCCTTTTCAAAATCTTTCTCTTTAGCTTGTCAGCTCCTCACCTTGAGCAGCTTCAGGGTTGGGTGAATAATTTGAGGGGAAAACTGGCTGTGTGACAGATAAAATTGTCCATCCATTCTTTCTTACTTACATCATGGTGCCTCATATCTCCAACTTTATCTATCCAGTCCCTGGATATTACTAAAAGTTCTACTCATATTACTGTCCCCCAGAAGTAGCCCTCTCTCCAAGCAAAAGCTGAATTCTCCAACTGATGCCCTAAAGCTCATACCAGCAAATGACGCCACAGAAATGCAGGAAGTCACTTTACCTCCCCTCCCCTCTCCGTTTTCCAGAATCTTGACATTTTAGTTCTTACTTCAGCAGCTTCCTCGTGTCTTTAAAGAAATAATTTTAAAAATTTTTATTGAGCTTTTCTTGTTGTTCTTACAATGAGCTTGGTCTATAACTAGCTACTCCATACTATTCAAAGAAGAAAATACTTTTTAATCTTCATTTTCTATTCTGAGATTATCTTTCCAACCAAGTGGAAAATTTAAGTTGTTTCATTTATTGTCTATCTCCTTGTTTTTGCAACTAGATTTTTCTGTTATTAATATTTAAATGTATAACGATAAAGATCTTTTAATTTTTTGAACTATCTGAAAATTGAACTCTATCAAATATCAATATTATAGATTTGACTGGTAAGTCTGTTTTTACAAGCATGCTTAGAGAATGTTTCCCAATAAATAAAAAATACAACTAGATGAGAGTTCCTGAATTGTCAGTTATTCTGATCAAGTACCAAGCCATGTTCATTTTTGGCCCACCAACTATTTTGCAACAGAATTTAAAATTAATCTAGAAACACTATTAAATTTGACTTCAACCCAAATGTAAAGTTTAATGCTGAAAAGTGCCATGCTTTCTAATTTGGGATTATTTTAAATCATTCAGTGATTTAGGAATTGTTTCATGTTCTATGCATTCAAAGAAACCTGCTTAGACTAACTACAGATTTAGCTCAAAAGAAGCCATTACCTTGGATGAGCAATATACAACTTCTGTGCTCTGTGCACCAAAATCAATAACTTGGTAAGTCCCCATGGTTATTAAGATGACAAAGCTCAAAATATTACATTCTTTTGTTTTATTTTCTTTCTGTCACTTTAACGTGGACTAGCTTTTGAAAATTAACAAAATGAATTTTTTTTGCAAAATAATCAGTCACATAATAATTTATTTTAGATTTTGATTTGCAAAGAGCTCATGTGTTACACATTAGTTTCTTAACATTTAAAATAAGTTATTTTCATTTGCTTTCTCATCTACTGGTTTCAGATTGGAATATATTTGCATTTGTAAAACTTTTTATAAATCAGTATGTGTCATAGGTAACAGCAAGAAAGACAATAAAAAATGACTTCTTACAAATTATTCACATTTGAAGGAGAAAGAATGAATAGATAAATATGTAAGCCTACTTTTCCAGTACTGCATATAGATTGATATAAATATTCTACTATATAAAACAAATAGAAACTTTTGTGTGACCCTCATGTGTTATGATAATATGTTTAATTAACAAATATGTCAAATACTATTATTTTTTCTCTGAGAAACTTTATGTATGTTATCATATAAAAATAACTATTTTAGTAGTTGTTTTATTATCAGATTCAATATTGAAGAAAATAACTAACTAACATTTAGTTCCACAATTTTTACTAGGTTCAGAGATACATATGTTACAGAAAGTCAAAATCAAAGTGTCATATGAGGACCTCCAGAAAAAGAATTGATATAAAATATCAAGAACAAATAACTAGGTCGGGGCGCGGTGGCTCATGCCTGTAATCCTAGCACTCTGGGAGGCCAAGGCTGGTGGATCACTCAAGGTCAGGAGTTTGAGACCAGCCTGAGCAAGAGCGATACCCCGTCTCTACTGAAAAATAGAAAGAAATGATCTGGACAACTAGAAATATATATATATATATATAAATTAGCCGGGCATGGTGGCTCATGTCTGTAGTCCCAGCTACTTGGGAGGCTGAGGCAGAAGAATTGCTTGAGCCCAGGAGTCTGAGGTTGCTGTGAGCTAGGCTGACGTGATGGCACTCTAGCCCGGGCAACAGAGCAAGTCTCTGTCTCAAAAATAAATAAATAAATAAATAAAAAGAACAAATAACTATACAAAGATTTTTCAAGGGAGTAGAGAAAATCTGTTCCATGACCTCTTGAATCCTTTTATGCACTTTGAGAACATGAAGAGTAAGAGATAGAGACAGGGAGAGAAAGAGAGAGAAGGCT
The DNA here is from genome assembly GCA_004363605.1 of Indri indri. Classification (NCBI taxonomy): domain Eukaryota; kingdom Metazoa; phylum Chordata; class Mammalia; order Primates; family Indriidae; genus Indri; species Indri indri. The sequence continues at coordinate 42,495 of RJWJ010006270.1, forward strand.
TTATTGGGAATGTTAATGAAGTCACATATTTGGACAGAGATCTTTTTACACTATGAATCCAAACACTCACACTTTGGGGGAAAGGGAACTATGGCAGGTGGCCATGAGACTATGCCTCCCAGAAACCTAATCACAGGAAGTGTAATTGGCCAGGTGTCCCAACTGCTGCGCCATGGTTATCTGAAGACCATACTTCTCATGGGCTTCTCCCAGCCAGTGACTTAATGAGGCAGGGATACTAATCAAAACCTATTCTTAGGAGATGCAGGACTCCTCTCATAGACAACAGTGGTTGAAGACCTCTTATGGTTTTGCCAAACCTCCATCTGACTATATGGCAGTGTATGACCATTCTCCCCAACCTTCTCTCCCACTCTTCTCTCAGGAGTAGTCTGGCATCAGGTCTGAAGTCTCTTCCAGATTTCCTGGCTCCCTTTCCATTTCCTCTATATTGGTTTTGACCTAATAAGATTCCATTCTTGGCATTTCTCAGAGAAAGTAAACAAATACTTCTAACTACATACCTAGTCAGGTGTTCAAAGGAACCACTAGGAGAACTAAACAATACGTTCCCTGTGATTGGAAAATCTAAAATATTGTGTTTGGCTTCTACCTGTATAAGCTGGAGTAGACTGAGGCCTGAGTTCTTTATTTCTAGCAAGATGATGGATAAGAAGTTGTGGCTTTGCTGGCAGAACCAGGACAGTATTGCTGTATTGAGATGCCACAATTCCAAAATTAGCCAGTAGCAGGGATGACAGCATGTTTCTCTTGGACAGAAGTGTACCACTCTGTAGAGAGCTGGCATGGAATCATCTTGGGTTCTATAAAACGGACCCATTGAAAGAAACTTAAATCTCATCACAAAGAAGATAGAGCTGTACGGGTGATCTCCCAGAGGCCAAAGAATGGAACAAGGAACTTCTGCAGGGAATAGTCCAGAAGTATCACAACAACTGGAGCTGTGAAGGGCCAAGCAGGAACCTCTGAAGAGTCTGTGGAAGGAAGGTACATCGAAAGTGCAAGCAAACTTAAAACACCTGTGGCCAGTTAAGCAAGAGTTGTCACATTCCTTTACCTGTTTTCCTATCCTCTCTTCTCTCCAGAAACCTGAATAAAAGCCACCGGCAAGGAGTGACAGAAGTGAGCTAACAAAATGTTGAGAATGATCCAATTATAGTCACTTTATCTCACTGGAGGCTTCCAAGTTGAAATAGGGGGAGGGAGGGCACATTGAAATTTCTATTGTTGTTATGGATCACAAATGCTGTTTGGTGAATTGAATAAGTATGTTCAAACTCAAGTATTTGAAAAACTATTAGCTAACCATTAGCAGAAAATCCTTGGGAAAATTGTAGAGTTGTTATAAAAAGTAAGGGAAGTTTCTCTCCCAATTAAAAATCTAACATTCAGGTCAGGTTTGGTCAGGTTTGTTCAACCTGCTGGTCAATATATAATAATCTTCATGAAAGGTTAGTAAAAATATAATAAATTTATAGTTTTTAATGTATCAACTGTTAGCATAAAATTATTTTTGAACCCCATCCAAGTGATTATCTGAGTTAATTTACTAATATCCTTCAATAGCTTAGAAAACTATGAATTCTTCATTAATAATAACATTATTACCATGAAAATAGTTTCAATTATGGATATATAGTATATGTAAACATACTTGAATTGAATACACTTAAGTGTGTTCAATTTACTATTATGAATTGCTAAAAAATAGGCATCATCAAAAACATTAAAACTACTTATTTATAATAGTCTTATGTTTCATCATCCAAAGAAAGTAAAAGAACAATAATAAGCCACAGCGAGGTCATTAGATAAAAGAAATATCTACGTTGTTTAGCATAAAATGAAATAATAACACTGAAAGATTTTTGTCTTGGCTATTTAGCAAAAGACATGAATTATGGGCACTTCGAGCACGTCTTTTTTTGAACAATTATGTATCTATAAACCAAAATACAGGCAATGAATACAAACTGGATCTTAATGAGCACCAAGAATCCAAGAGATGAAAAACAAACAAAAGGCCAAGAGAACAACTAATGATGTTACAATTGCTTCTATGAGCTTTTCACATTTGGATAACAACAGCATGATTCATGAGCTAACTAACCAAGTTTCATTGTTTTCCATCAACAAATTAAAGCTTTTTACTAAATTTTTTATGACCTCAATCCACTAATTTTATCTTGACTCTTTATTTCCAATCTTCATCAAATCAAGATACTGAGGCTAAAAATGAGTCAGGCTTCTACGTCTTTCATGGAAATCTAACACACTCTTCTAATGGATAATTTATTATAAAACAAAACAAAATATTTCATGGCATTCAAGCAAAACCAAGCACCAAAACTAGGGCAAACTTTGTCTCTTCCTTAAATACTTTGGATTTTACAAGAGTAATAACTCTTCATGTATATATGTTTCCTACACCAGGTTAGTAATTTTCCTTTCTGTTTCCATTACAATATAAGCAATAAGTCAATGAGTATACAGTTATATTTGACCATGTCTATTTCCAGGAATAGCTATATTTAAGGAGTATGCATCATCAAAAAAAAATGCTTCATTTAAAAAAACTTACAAAAAAATCTAGATTTTTTTTTTTTAGTTGCCTCATCTATATAGGTAACGTGTTATGTCGAAATATGGTTAAAAGACTATTTAAACCTGGCTAATACTCACTTAAGATGAATTTATATGTTCCAATTCCTGTTAGCATATACTGGTTAATAGGCCGATAAAGGGGTCCCCACACCTGATTTCTAAACTTTCAGTACAAGTAGCATCACCAACACTGATCCTCAGAGCCACACAGCTTCCCATCGCTTCCCTGGTGAATTCTAATGTTCTCTCCTAGCCAATCTGCTCAAAACGTGACAATCTGCTTACTGTCTGGTTCCGCTCCATGGGGGAGGCACATACTACCTTTGTCTAGTTGGCTATCTTGATCCTATCTCTCAAAAGTTAATCATTTTAAAAGTAAACACTGATACATGAATATAGAAACAATTCCATTGAGCAGACTATTTAGGTCTGTATGAATTAGAATTTGATGTATGGCAGAAGTAGCAATATAATCACTGGGGAAAGAGGAATTATTCGATATATGATATCGGGACACTTGAGTAGGCATTCTGACAGCCTAGATACCAGGAACTGCAGGTATGCCTGCAGCCTCTGTCTATCTCTAAGGAGGGATAGAGAAGCCCAGGTGCTCCCACACATCCCCGGAAAGGTCTCTACTGCCCTGCTGCAGGATGCTAGTGAAAATGAGAGATGAGTGGACAGCATTCTCCATAGTTCCTTGCAATGCTGACTGCCTGGGTAGTGCCACAGCCTTTTTGGATGCCAGTCTAAGGCACAATTCTGAGAATTTGACACTGGGCTGCATCCAGCCCTCAGGCTGAGTTTGGGCTGACATGACTGCAGCCCCCACCTGGTTGAAAAGGGGCAGGGAAACTGGGTTTTCCAGCACACATGTGGGATGGCACCCACCATCCTGCAGCCAGCTGCTGTGGGACTAAGTCTCAAGCGAACTGCATTACGCACAGCATCTTGCCTACGCTGTTCGACTGAGAAGGGCCCCACCCTCCCTGGTCACAGGTCAAAGGTACCACCTTCGGAGTTTAAAGGTGGACAGCTCCCTGCCCTTGGGGTGAGTTCAGGTTGATGAAGCTGTAGCTGCTGTCCAGCTGAGCAGGGACAAGGGAGCCCAAGCTCTTCCACCCACTAAGAACAAGTCCCACCACCCTGATATGGGCTCCTGTGGGACTGAGATGGGAGCAACTGCACTTCCCTCAGTTTCTTGCCGAGGCCACTTCCCTGAAAGTGGCCCTGCCCTCTTTGATTGCAAGCCCACAGACAGCTCCACTTTGAGAGTTTAACCCTGGGCCATGCCCCAACTTCAGGCTGAGTTCAGGTAACTTGGCTGCAGCTACCACCTGACTGGGAAAGTTATGGGGTACTACTCAATGATAAGAAAGAATAAAATGTCTTTTGCAAGAACCTAGATAGAACCGAAGGCCATTATCCTAAGTGAAGTAAGTCAGTAACAAAAAAATAAATGCTGCATTTATTTTATAAGTTCTCACTGAAAAGTGGGAGCTAAATTACGGTTACACAAGGGCACTCAGTGTGGTATAATGGATATTGGATACTCAAAGGGGGGGAGTGTGAAAGAGGATGAGGGATAAAAAATTACCTATTGGGTACAATGTATACTACTTGGGTGATGGGTAAACCAAAAGCCCAGACTCCAACACTATACAATATGTATTGATATATATGATGAAATTCAACCTGGACCCCTTAAATCTATTAAAATAAAAAACAAGGAAAAAGAAAAAATAATACAAATTTACTAATTTTTAGAATGCTTTAGTATCAGTTTGGATTAGTCATCTTTATCTTTTTTTTTTAAATGTTTCTAAAATTTTCTTCTTTTTTTATGTTTCACAACAAGTTTATAAACTTCAGAGTAAGTTGCTCACATTTCAAAAAATATTTTGCTAACTTTATTGAGATTGTATTAAATGCATATTTACTTAGAGAAAATTTTATACTTCTCTTGCTTGGTCTTCTTTTCCAAAAACAAAATGTGATTTTCACATATTTAGGTTTCCTTTCGTGTCCTCAGAAGCATTTTAAAGTTTTATTCACATTTATCCAACTTCATTCCATGTTAAATGTATTTTTAAGTATGTGTTTTGTTACTATTACAAATAGAATCTGTTTTTTTATTTTTTATTGTGTTTTTCTGCTGTATGTTTCACCTTCCATTCTGAAAATTTATACCTAATGTTATTTCCAGAGATAGAGAGACAGATATAGAGATATTAGTATTATTTCATCTTTTAATTTCTATTTCCATTTTCCATATCTTCTTCATAAATACCAGTTATCTATATGTTGGCTTTTAATTGCTTAGACTCCAAATCACATAGTTATTTTCATACATATGGAAATGACATCTGTATGAAAACTTGTCCACTTGATAACAATAATTTTTCTCAAGCCTTTCTTCTATTGATTTGTGTTACTATTTCTGCTGCTGTATTAAGCATGTCGATGTTATTTTTTTCTCTATATTATTTCATAGATCTGTAAATTATCTTAATATCTTTTCATTTTATCTATTAACATTTCTCCATGTTTAATTTAATTACTTGCGAGTTTATTATGTCTACATGTTTTTCTATACCCCAGAATCAATCTTATTCCAATGTGTGTTAGTCATCTGTTTTTGGAAGGCATAATTATTTTACCGCTTATTTTAATACAAGGTACATAAACCTAATTTGTTTGTGTGTTGGTTTTGTTGCTATTATTTCTGCTTGTTTACCTTTAAATACATTCTCTCTAGGCCTTCTGTTTTCTCTGTAACAGTAAAGGTAGAGTCTTGTTGACTCCTCTTTTTGTTTATCATAACATTCTTTGAATGTTCTGCTTAAAACATGACTGTGGATATTAAATACTGACTTTCATATTAGTTAATCATTAACATTTTGAAGTACTAGAGAGGAAATTCTAGACATAGGCTGTCTTCATCAAGTAATATTGCCCCTGTAAAGTTTCTCCCTGAATAAGTTGTACTGTCATTTTTGTGGGTGTGTCAGTAGATTGGCAGTGCAAACTCTTCCACTGGATGATGACATTTTTTAGGGTCATTTGGCTAATTTGATGAGAGGATGACTTAGAAATTCTTTGCTTCTCAGATGTTGTGTTTGGTGTTAACTTTTAGCTGCTTTAAGTCACCACTGACCTGTGGTAGCTCCTTGGAGGTTTTTCTAGGTGCCCTGGACTGCCTATCATGAGACTGCCTATCAGAGGCTAGGTAAGGATTTCCCGCATTTTTCATGACACAGATCTCCGGTTCCATTGATTTTGCTAAATTGGAGGATTGGGTATTTTTAAGATGGTTTTATCAGAATTTTTTTGACTTATTTCCTCCACATAACATATTTTTTCAGAGGGTAGAGTTATGAATATTTATTCCAATGTCTTCTTCCAATTTGGTCCCAATTTTATTGTATTTGGCCAATATTTTTAAATATGTAGTATTAGTTTGAGCTTCTCCAAAATTTGATTAACAGAATAATATTACATGGAACAAAAAGTAACTTTATGTATGAAGAACGAAATCTAAAATGTAAATATAAATCATACACCTTTCTTGCTCTGAAAGTACTTAGTACTGCTTAAAAACAAGAAATTGGCTGGGCGCAGTGACTCAAGCCTGTAATCCTAGCACTCTTGGAAGCCAAGGCGGGAGGATTGCTTGAGGTCAGGAGGTCAAGACCAGCTTGAGCAAGAGTGAGACCTTATCTCTCCAAAAAAAAAAAAAAAAAATAGAAAAAATTGATAACAACATTATAACCAGAAATCTTGATACGCCATTCTTAATTACTAACTGATCAAGAGGGCAATCATAAATAAGCATTTGGACTAGCTACTGGAGTTGATAAACATACATAAAACTTTATGCATCATTATCTATAATTATGCCTTATTTTGAAGTGCATGAAACATTTATAAAAATTACAGCATACCTTCTTATCACACTTTACTCCCAAAATATGTGAATGAATTTTACAGATGAAAAGCCAATAGCTAGAGCAGCTTTTTTGTGTGCGTGCCTATAGCAGGTGCTTGTCAAGTAAAATGGTTATTAAAAAAGGATATATGTGATAGACAAATTGGCCCAAATGTAGCTCATCAAAGGAACCCCACCTAAATAATATCGTTTGTTACTTTTGTATTCAATTTGAATTTCAACAGATTAAGCAAGAAAACAGTTCCAAGAGTACTTGGATCATTTACTACTTCTTTGTTGATTTTATCTTAAAGGGCATTATTTTGAGAAAATTATTTTAATATTAAAATATTGATAAGTAATACAACACTTTGTTATTGATGTTAATGCTACATTATATCTACTTCCCATTAGTTTCTTTTTAATAAATAGAAATTAGTCCTTATTTTAAAATAGTTACGTATTATTAGTCCATTCATTCAGTGAATATTTATTAAATGCATTTATTGTACCAAAGAGTAGATGTGCTTTTCATACCTTTTTTCTATTCAGCCTTACAACCATCCTATTAAATAGGTTCTATCAACATTCCAATATTAATACCTAGGAATCTAAGACTGAGTAACTGGCTAATTGGCCACCATGTCTAGAATTATAATATAGACCATTTTACTCTGAAGGTCATGCTTCTAACTTCTATGATCTACTTTTAAACTATAATTATAAAACCTGGCTATGTATCAGTATCACCACTAAATATTAAAAAATAACTCATATGCCTAGGCCACATTTCATACCACATTTCATTCATATCAGAATCTCCAGAAGTGGGGCAAAGTATCTGTCCTTAAAAATAATTATAACAGCAACAATAAAACACATGTGCGCACACACACACACACACACAAAAATACATGTATCACTGAACTACCATTAGTGTTGAAACTTCTTCTTTAAAAGCTATGCAATCATTTTATTCATATTACTATAGGAAAATGCATATTTTTCATTAATATCAATCATATTTTACTTGTTTGTTCTATCGTATTATTCCTTAAAGACCAAAAATTGCAATACTGTAGGCTCAGGATAATTGCAGGAACTTTAGCAGGTATACTATCTTGTTGCTGCCAATTCTTATGTATTATGTATGGAGTTAACAATTTGTAAAGATTCTGAATTTTAGTTCAGATTTTCACCAACCTCACACTGTCTTTACACTTCAAAGTTCACATCCAGGGTAATCACTCTGCTCATTTTGCACTTTTCTCAACACACAAGCACTCTGGCACCTTTCCAGATGTGTCTGCCCATTGACTCCCATACAGTTTGCTGCAATACAGTTGGATAGCCAAGATCTCAGAATGTAGGTTAAGAACTAAATTTCTTACACATTTGCCAAGTTCTGCCTGTATCTTCTTCAGCACCTCAAATCTTTTCTCAATTTTGGAGGCCTTTGACTTCTTATCTTGGTCACAGCCTGGTCCTGAGACTCCAGTAACATTTTTAACCTTAGCTAGCAAGACGTGCAGAAGTCAAGCTCGTGGGTCTCAGTCTTTTTTCAAACACTTAGACTTATCTTCTATCACTACTCTTATAACTTTTTCATTTCTGATCATGCTATACATACTTAATATCCCACACCTCTGAAAGCTAAAGAATAATACTATCATGTTTTCTTACAGTTTATATGTAGGTTGGTTTAATGGCATACTTTAGAATCACAAGCTCACACAGCAAAGGACAGAATATTGGAATTCAATGGACAAAGAAGGAAAAATGCCTACCCCCCTCTGTCTACCAATCTTGTTAACAAGATACAATACTCTGATTTTCCAGTTGACTTCCTTTTCAATGGATTTGCTGGTGATGGGTGTAATGCAGTGACACCTCTGGGACCCTAGCTTGACTGCTGTTTGGCTCCAACTTCAGCTGCTTGCTCAGTAACTGCCTTGAATTAAATATGTTCTCCAAAAAAAAATCAGAAAAATCAGGATGAGCCATTGAACAGGCTCACCTTAACCATGTCCCAGTAATTTCTAAATACCTAACAGCTTTGCACTGACCATACCTCAATAGTTTCTAAATACCTCTGCTTCAAAATCAGGAATCAGAAGTGGGGGACATGATCCCATTGGTCCGTAACCCCAAGATTGTTATTTTTCATAAACCTTTTTAAAGTTGCTATATCAAAGATCAAGGTTTCCTCACCGATTCCTTAAAAATTACTTGCAATACATAAATATATTTGACATTTTCTCTCACCATTTTTCTGGAGGTAAGGTAACACCAAACAGAACATAGAGAAATCACTTTTGTACAGGTTAATTTTTATTTCTGCTTGTGGCATCAATGTTTCAAATTATAATTACATGTATTACATAGGTAAAATTTTGGCTTAGTTTTTTTAAAGTGGACCTCTACCCATTATGTCTATGAAGATAATTAAATCATTTGATCCTCCAAAATGCTATCTGTTGACAGAACAAATTACAAAAGATGAACAATAAAATTTTAAGCCGGCGGGACGCAGTGGCTCACGCCTGTGATCATAGCACTCTGGGAGGCCGAGGAGGGAGGATCGCTAGAGATCAGGGGTTAGAGACCAGTCTGAGCAAGAGCGAGACCCCGCCTCTACTAAAAATAGAAAAAATAGCCGGGCATGGTGGCCTGCGCCTGCAGCCTGTAGTCCCAGCTACTCAGGAGGCTGAGGCAGGAGGATCACTTGAGACCAGGAGTTTGAGGTTGCTGTGAGCTATGATGACGCCATGGCACTCTAGCCCGGGCAACAGAGCAAGACTCTGACTCAAAAAAAAATTTTTTTTTAAATAAAAAGTTTTAAGCCAATCAGCCCTACTTACTTGTAATCATGTACAAGTTTCATTATGGAAAACTGGCATATTTATATTTTTACCTTCGCTAGGTTAAGCTAACCTCTAAAATTAATAAATCCATAGAACATTGCTCACTTTAGATCATGTCCATTTAACAGTTATTCTGTCTAACGAAGGTATATGTGCTGTGCTACTTGACAAGATAAGTAGAAATTAAGTTCCCTAGATAATTTTACATCTCAATCACCATTCCTACCTAAATTAAATACACCCAAATACAAAATTATTTGTCAAAAGAAAAGAAAAATTGGAGAACTAAACAAAAATAATTTTTAAAAGCTGTGCATTTTCTTTTCCTATGGGCCCTGATGAATGCAAGCAGTCTTTGTAAAGGGTATTTCACTAGTGATTCCTTATGATGGCTCTGTGATCATTGGGCTCAACATTCAGAAATAAGTTATGAGTAATGCATGTACAATAATCTCATGTCTTGACATTGTAATTTGTTTACATGAGCTTTTTCACTTGTGAAATCTACCATTTCTATGATTTCTAAATTTTATGTACGTGAATTTAGAAACAATTCCAGATATTCTTTCTACCATATGCTTAACTAAGCTGACTGAGACCAGTGAAAAACCCCGTCAAAAGCTTTGTAAAATAGAAACCCAAAGAAAGTCTCTGCAAGTAGTTTGCTTTACAGACTTGATGGACACTGGGTCAGTTACAGAATCAATGAATTAGTTCAAAAATGGGAAAATCATGGACTTTGGCATTAGGCTTACTCATGTTTAAATTCTGGCTTTACAACTTATTTACTGGGTGTGGTTAGGAATATTTATTAACTTTCGTGGTGTCTCAGTTTTTCTCATCTGTGAAATGGATATAAAAATTTCTACTTTGTATTTCTTAGTTCATTTATTCATTCTACAAATATAAGCTGAGTGGTTACTATGTGCTATATGACTAAAAGCCTAATAGAAACTTCCTCGCTTAGATTTTTGTAATTCTCTGGATGTGTTAGGAAGGTTTGTTTCTGTTGCCTGAGTTTTTGAAGGCTGAGTTACGTTTAATAAGAATGAGACTTACCTGCAGTGTGTGTGGAATTTGTCTTTAATGCCTTGGATTTAGACATTTCTCATATGGGCAGTCACTGTTTCTTGCTCTCCTCTCTTACCCTATATTAATTTAGAAGCAGTCTACAGATAGACATGTAACAGAAATTGACTCTATTGTGGCAGCTCCCTAGCAATGGGATCCCTAAATAGCTGTGTGTCCAACTGTGCATTCATGCCTATTTTTTTGATATGCAGCAGAAGCTAAATCCAATGTTTAGGTGCCATGACCTTCGTCTTTCTGCGCCACAATGCCTCTTTGTGGTTCAAAAGCACAAGGGAACATTTTTTTTTCCTTTTTTTTCCCCATTATCATTGCTGGTTCATATCTCATTTGCTCTGTACCATCACCCAGAGATTTATTTTGCCTCTAACTATTTTCTTGGGTCTGTCCCACCCTCTGAGTAGCTGTATTAGGTTATTTCCTCCCCTTGTGTAATGATTTGCATTTTTACAACTTAAATCTTGGTTTTATCATTTCCTTACCACACTTCTAATGCCTCTAGGTTCTTTATTAAAATTATTTCCCTGTCCTCCCCTGTGTATGCAACAGCATCCAAGTTAGTACCATACACAAATAAAAATGTGTTCCTTATTATCTTTTTCTGAGCATTCACCAAAATGTTGAATATAAATGAACTAGAAATTTTAACTTTTAAATGTCCTCATTTGTCTCTAAGAACCCGAACATTGTATGCGTTGTTTTTATTTGTTTAAGATTATAAAGTCAGTGTAAACTTATTTAACAGGCTGTATTTACGCTAATTAGAAAATGTTACATCAAATTATATTTCTACATCGAGCTAAATGCCTTAAGACAACAGATTTTCTTTTCTCTCTTTTACTCAATAAATCTTTTTTTTGGCCTTATTGAACCTAAACTAACCTGATTCCAATGGATTAAATTTTATTTCTTTTCCAACAGCAAGTATAGGTTTAAAGAAAAATCTCCCAAAAGGTTGATTTGCTGTTCTGCATCATGGTATTGACTTTAAATAACTTTTACATGATGCTTCTCTGAGGACATTTTAACCAAACCATGCTTAACAGCAATTTATGTGTGAGTCATGATTCAGTCATGGCTAGTGAAATAATTTGTCTTTGATAAATTACAATTAACTATCGATATGACAGAAATAAAAATACATTGGTTGAAATATTTTTAAAAACCCTTAACCATCACTTAGTTTTTCCTCAGGGCCCTGCAGGAAATGGCGTAGAGGTGGGAAGAGCGTGTTTTGAGGTCTACTATGTACGGAATTACCCGTCTCCTGTGTACAACCTCAGTCAGTTTCTGTAAATAGAAAATCCACAAAAGGGAATACATATCGTGAATGTTGGAAGTGACTTTTAAATCATCTAGTTCCACCCCTTCATTTCACAGATGAAGGAAAAGAAGCCCCAGAGAGATTGATGGAGAGAAGCAAGGTCACACAACGGAGGAAAACGTCTGTTTCACATTATCGTTATGGACACTACCCGGATCCGTTAGGATCACTTTGTTTCCTTTAGGCCTGAGGCACATGCTTCTAGAATTTTTTAAAAAGCCATTACTTTATGCTAAATGTCCTTACAACTCATAGAATTAAAACCAATTTACTATTATATGCCTGGAAAATAATCTCCACTTCTATGTAAACTTTTAGATCCAATTTACTTAAATTCGATAACTAACAATTTTACTTCCATTGCTTGAATTTTGAAATGGGATTTTTTAAAAACGCCTACCTGAATGTGTTTCCAAAGCTTTGTGACTTGGCACAGGATGAATTAGAAATCTCTAGAAATAATTATTGGTATTATCTGTTTCCTATCTTTTTACATAAATATCCTAAGGAATGGCTAATCCAGAAATAAAGAGAATGACTATGAGGGAAAATGATTCTGATTCCCAGAATCCTGCACAAACACTTGTTGTCAAGAAAGGTATAGAGATAGAACATCAGGTTCTGTTCTCTAAGAAGAAAATATGTTTAAATGGAAATGGTTATGTGGAATGAAAGTGAGAAAATTCAATACTCTCAAAAGGATGGACACCATCCTGGTTACTCTGGAGAACACAGAGAAACAAAAAAAAAAAAATGTTTTTTCAAAGGAAATTTCCAAAAAGAAAATTGAATTTAGCTTTACACTCTTACATCTCTTTATAAGGAGAAAAATAGGATAGAAATCAATGCCCTGAAGGACTGAATTTTTCATCTTCCTAGTATTTTTACTCCTTGTGTTAATATGAGTATTATTTGCAAGTCAGTGTAGACACCCAAAGCCTTGAAGGTCATATTACGTGCAGATATTAAGTATATACAAAATTTTTTTTTAATATTTAGTATTAAGCAACACTAGCTCGTTGAAACTAAGATATATATAAGCTATAACTAAATAAATCTTACTAAAGTTCTTATTAGCAAAACAGCCTCAATTCTTTTAATCTAGCATAACAAATATTGTTACCAACTAATCAAGCACTGTTGCTTAAACAAGAGCAACACTGTTGAACCTAAATATTCCTTTTTACATTCAGTGCGATGTAGTTTGTTTCAACTTGGATGTCAATCAATTGATAATTTGAACACGTATTTTTCAAGATTAGCAAAATTCCAGATACGAACACAATTACTAAGCCACGTATTACAACTACAATATATTAATTTCTATATATTTTGTGAGTGACCTTGAAGATAATTATGCTTATGGAATTAAGAATATCTTTTTTCTGATTTGGACAAAACAAATATTCAATTTAATAAAAAACTTTGAGCAACCAATTCATATAAGTCTTTATGGAAAATTAAAATGTGGTCTCTGCCATCAATGGGCTTGCATTCTATATTAGAAGACAAATTGTTACTCAACTGAGATTTCACTAGTTAAAGCATTATATTAGATAGTATATTTAAAATAACTAGACAGCAGAAAAGTACTTTAGAATTTTCTAAACAAAATCACCAAAAATGAAGGATGTGTGAATTATAATAATATGTTGCACCAAATCTCTATTCTTTATATGCTACATAAAGTGTGTTAATATCTGCATGCAGCACTAAAAGTGCTATTACATGAGAGCTGTATGAATTATGAATAATTATAAAGCTATAATGAGTTCTTGAAGAGATAATTAATTGTGTTACTAGTCACGCAGTTCATATTTTAGCTTTAAAGTGATCTTTGTTTTTCATTCAATCAGCCCTATTTGAAAACAGAAATTTTGCTTCCATCTTGGCTAGTATTAACACATTAACTGCCATGTGAGTTGTATTTAACTCACGCTAGTTTCAAGCCCAGAGCCTTGTGAAGCAAAACCTGGGCAAAATCCTGCAATTGGTTCATGAAAATCTCACTTGTGAATGTTCTTATTGTTACAATTAATATTGACAAATTAATCCTAAAAATGTGGATTAAATGAATAGAGGTCAATAAATTTCATTTTTCATTAAATTTTTGATTAAATTAGAAAGGATCATTTTGTTTTTGAAGTTTTTATTCTGTTTTCATAATAAAACACCATGTATCCAAGGAAAAATTTGTTTTTTCTAGTGTGGCAGTCAATGTGTTAAATACTCACTTACTAGTGCCCTTGGTATTGTAACTTTAGCATGCTTAGAGAATATGTGTGTGCTTTAAGTACCTAAACTAACATAATAAACACGGTTACTGACAGCAATAGAGACTTAATTGGAGCTGTAACCAAAGTACTACAAATAACATCTACAAATGTCAATAACGAGACAATTGGGGAAAAGAAGAATACATCATCCTTGTGTGTGTGCACACACACGTGTACACATGCATTTATAAGCTAACATATAGCTGCCAAGCCGTGTTTCAAAAGGACTCCTTTAAGATGAAATAGAGTACAGACATTTCTAATTTTACCATTTGCTCACAAGAGCCCCACAACCAAGCCCAGAAGGAAATCATCTCTGACATATTCTAGTAGTACCTTTATTCCCTGAATAAAGCTCATTTGGCCATCCGTATTCTAAAACAAAACAACACAAACAACACCATCTAAGAAAAAGAAATGTGTGGGCGGAGACGCGTAGCTAGAATTCATCCAAACACCGAGAGAGGAGAAGCTTCATCAAGTTTCTGTCATTCTCATCCTTTTTAGGAATTTGGATATTTAGCCTGAGTCTTCTGTAATAAAAGCCACACCCTTGACTTCAGAGTAATAATTACTCTCCCCTCCCATTCTCCCCAAGTGGGATTACTCCTTTTTCTATTGTTATTTCAGGAAGTCAAAAAGATGTTTCTGCCTACTTCTCAATTCAGCTTATAAACACTCTTCATTTTTGAGTATACTACAAAGCTCCCCCGGGTTCCTATTAGATTACCAATGTATGTCTCTCATTTTGTATATGTATATATGGCAATATTTGTATTTAAAAATATTTGTTCTCAAAGTTGAAGTATTCATTCAAGTGTACTCATTGAATTAGATTATGTTTTAATTTTGTCCAAATGACTTGGGTAGAACTGTACTGAAATTTATATTAATAAGTATTCCAGACCATCAGCTGCAAATTAGGTTGGGAAACATTAGCTATATTTACTATAGGAACCTGAGCTGTCTAATTTTCTTGCCATAAATTATTTATTTTGGAGTACACATCCCTAATTTTGATGTAATGCAACATTTATTGAGCATCTACTCTCACCATGACATCGTGCAAGATTAAGAGATAATATGATTTTCAAAGGGTGAAGGATTACTTACCATTTATACAAAATAAGAACTCCGAAATTTCAGTCTATGTTCTCAGGATAATTTTCATAAGATAGCTATACTTCTTGATCAATGTTCATGAAGGTAGTAGCGGGAATAGAAGTTGTAGTATAGTAAAGGTTTTGATTTTTGTGAAAGGGTGGAAACATGTAGTAAAAACTAGCAGTGGGGAAATCTTCAACACCCTCTCAGGATAAATCTATAAAAGATGAGTACTTCCAACAATCACTTCTAAAGCAAATGTAATTCCCAGTTTGAAAAATGCAAGTACATTTATTTTTAAATTCATCTTAAATAGACGAAAGTTGTATATTTGGACAGGTAGATGCAGTATAAATATCTGTACCTGCTATGTAGGAAGACTCTGGAGATTCTACTTCTTTGCCAGTGGTTGCAATTGCATTCCATCTATCTTTA
This sequence comes from Indri indri, assembly GCA_004363605.1. Taxonomy (NCBI): domain Eukaryota; kingdom Metazoa; phylum Chordata; class Mammalia; order Primates; family Indriidae; genus Indri; species Indri indri. The sequence goes on from RJWJ010006270.1 coordinate 58,140, forward strand.
CCTCACCAATCTATCTATATGTCAGTTTATTAGCAATTTACCTTTACACTATGGCTATCTATGTTCATTTAATATTGAAAACACTGAGACTTTACAGAATGCTATTATTTATAGGAAATGCACATTTAGCAACAAATTATTTCCTCTGCTATGACATTTACTCAATTAGGGGATTATAGACAGATACAATTTAGGCATTTCTGGTTGAATAAATCACAATAGATTTTAGGAACTTGAAAAAGGTTAAAAGTACTTCTCTGGAGACTTTCTTATTTTCAGAAGTACTACTTAACTATTATATGCCAGGCAATATCTACCCTTATGAGAGCGATATCAATAGAGCCACAAGTTGTCTCTTGTGTACTCTTTGAACAGTGCAGCATGGCTTCGAAGGCTTAGATTTTGGAGTCAGCCAAAGCTGAATTCAAATTAGAAATTGGCCGTGGCAGTGAGATCATAATTAAGTTGCTTCACTTCTTTCTGTGACAACTAACTTATGCAGGCAACATCTGGAAAGTCTTGGAGAAAAAAATCTGCATTTTTAAAGAAAATAATTTTACTCTGAGAGAATTACAAATTCATCCTGAAGCTAGAGGATATTGCAAAAGAGGTCTTCACTCATCCCCCTCAAGTCTTACTGCAGCCATACAGAGTTGTTACTAGATGGCTGTTCCACGGTTCTTTCTCTCTCTGAATTCCCTCCCTCGATTCACCAGTTCTGCCCTAGGACTCAATCCCCAACCAAGTCAAGGCACTGTCCTGCAGAGATGCCCATCCTTAGAGCTCCCTGCTGGAGGACACTTCAAATAATTTCAATTTCTTCAGTATAGAAATTTCAATTTCTTTAGGATACAAGGGTAACTATTACGTTGCTGCTGTGGGTCACATCTCACAGCCTAACTATGAAGCTTATTTTGCTACTGATGTCTTTGTCTCTTGCTTCTATCAACAAAAAGCCTTTCTTCCAGGGGTTGGAGGGCATGCTGCAGGGGGAAAAAAAAGAAGCTGGTTAGAGAAACAAAATCCTGTATAGTTATACTTCAATAATCTGTAACATAGATGCAACAGCAATGCTTTTCCCAGAGGGGTATTGTGAGAATGGTTAAAGAAGATCTATAAAGCAGGTGGCATAGTGAAAATATCGGATAAATAATAATTATCTTTTGTCATTATCCTTATTCCCAAGTAAGATTCTAGGGCTTCTAGAGTTATCTAGTGTTTGTGCTTTATTTGTCTTTTCATTCATGTTTAATACCTACTCTATATTCTGAAAATTTTTCACGATCAGATTAACGCATAACATGCTGGCGACTGTAGATACACATACAACATGCACATACATGTGCAGACTCAAATACATATGCACATAGATTCAACATTTTTATATTCCTAAATACTAGCTTCAGAAATAAATCTTATAGCCATAGTCACTTGTGGGTATTTCCTTTCCAACCAAGAACAAGACACAGAAAATCTAATTTAATTCCGTACACTGTTCCTCCTCTTCCACCCGATCTTCCTTCTTTCCCACACCCTCAGTCTTCCTGTCAAGAATGGTGGAGTACACACCCTAATCAAAGAAAGACACTGCCGAGGCAGCAAGATACTTGGGAAGATTAGAGTGGAATAAAAATGGCCCCAGAATAGTCCACTGATAAGAGTAAACTTGAGAACAGACATTTTGGACAGGTACAAATGAAAGAGAATTCACATAGGGATGTCTCAACGTCTGTTACCACTGGGGAAAAAACCACAATAGAAGAGATAAAGACTCTGTTCCTTGTTATCTTTACATTTGTATGCACTACTAATCCCTGCCTACAGCACATTAAACTGATTAGCTGTTTATTGACATAATAGTTGCAGGCCTGGACACATGTTGGGACACATTAAATCACTTATTAATAGGAATTATTACTTTTTAGCTGTCACAAGTGCTTACAAAGGAAAATCGTCACGATGTTTTTTCCATTACTTGTGCATTATGACAAATTTCACATTTGTAAAATGATATTTGTGCTGCCTTGAAGCTATTGGAACATTAAATCTACTAATAGCTGCTATGTTCTCTTTTCATAAATTAGAAGGGAAAAAGAAGAAAAATAACAAGTTTCAAGAAAACCACATGCTATTTTAAGTTAAGTCAGGAGCTTAACCAAAAAAAGGCAGGTGTTTAGATTTGGTTTTTATTTCTTAGAAAAATAAATGCCTATAAGATTGCAATGTAGTCATTTCTGTAAGTATCATTTTCCTTTCTTGGAATAAGCTACTGGTATTGCCAGATTTCAATAGTTTACCATTTACAGCAAAACATAAAGTAGGTCAAATGGGAGTTCTCCTATTAGTAAAAAAATGTCCTTAGTGAACTGTTTAACAATTTGAAGGAAGATTCTTTACTAGTCTGCCCTGTCTGTAATGCTCTGTCTACAAGATCTTAATCCAAGAAACATATAAAATAATTGAGGAATCTATTTGCTGTCCAGAAATTCATAAAATCAGGATGAAATTTTCATCCCTCTCCTATTAGTGGCCAGTCTCCTCATAATGAGGTTTGGTAAAAGAATATTACCAAAGGGAAAAGAAAATAGTGAGAGTAATGTCCTGACGTAGATAGGTCCTCAAATAGCATTGAGTTCTTATTACTGGCTGCTTCTCTACCATGCACGGTACTGCCAGATCGGACGGCGTACAGTAGATTGCTTGACATGGTGTCAAGTGCTTACAGGATTCTGGATGACTAAGCATCTTTATTTGACCGCCATGCTGCTAACCCCACATGGGAAAGGGCCTGAAAAGGTTAATGTAAACATTGTCTGTTTCCCTCAAACCACACCAGAATACCACATCTGGTGGGTCACCTCACCCTGAAGTCAAAGCTCAAAGGACATTTGCTTTGTGAATGTCAGGATAATTTTATGAGAACCAGACACCAGGCAACTGATGTGGGGCTTCAGAAAAAAAGGCAGATTGTTGCATGTGAACTGTTTGGGTTATTAAAAAGGGTATGAATGTGAGGCCAGGACCCACTCTAGTAGTCATTGAAGTTTCCAGACAAATTACACACATGCTACACCTAACATCAAATGGCAGAGAAACTCCACAGTAATGAGATTTCAGAACACAATGACTCCACATGAGCGAAAGTCGTGTATTAACCAATTCAGTCACATCTGGCCAGTTTTGTGATAAGAATAAAGAATACCAGAATGCAACACAAGCCTCATGTAACAAGAAAGCACTACCCTTATGCGTTTGCTTAAAATTTCATTTTATGCATATCCTATTTACTGAGTCAAGTTATGGGCACCCATGATGCCTCCCACTCGGTCCTCCCCACCACAAATGATGCTGCGGTGTGTGTCCTTGATATTTTCACTACAGTGGGAATTTGAGGGAAATATAGATATAGATATATAGATGCATAGATATACACACACATATTCACAGGTCACGAAGTATGTGCACACTAAAATTGCAGTGCCAGATTGTTCTGCAAACCTGTCAAAAAGATTCTACAATGAAAACATGTCTTTTGTAATGATGTAAAATAAGTATTGTTGAATATAGAAAAAGTTTTCTTTCCCCTACATGCTCCTTCCCATATTTATTCAATTATAAAATATTGGAGCCTAAACCTTGGCTTTTACTTAACTTCCTCATTTTTCTTTCTAATAGTCACCAATCCTATAGAATCTATAGCATCTGCAATAGAGACAGTATTGATAGCAACTTCTATAATTCCCTGTAATCCTCCCCATTAATCCATCAGTCCTTTCACTAAACCACCAGCCTTAATTCCTTCTGTTTTTATTTAATCCTTCATAATTTCTTGGTATCTTTGCATTGGTTGTACTTCACCTCAATAGCATTGCATAGCTGTGTTTCTCAACCTGAAAAGTATCTCTTATAATAATACCCAAAACAGCCTTAAGACTTAAGAAATATGCCACCTCTCTCCTATAGTAATACTGGTTTACAAACATTTTTATAATACTTTTTACATTTTATTGCAATTATCTGTTAATATCCCTTTCTCACAAGTCACACATTCCTCAAAGAAGGAATTATATCTTGTTTGTATCCCCGGTGCCTGAAAATGGCAACTATTCCGCAAATGTTTGCTGAATGGGCTTTTATTATTATTCCTTGAGGCTCTTATCTCCTCTTTTCAAATTATAGTTAATTATCTAACAAACTAATCCTACATTAAGATGTTAATATAAAATTATACTGCCTCTAATAAGTTAAAAAATAAGCAAAACTGCACAATATATTTGTTAAGCATTTATATCTGTGTGCTAGAAAATATTAAAGAAAACCAAGGGAATGATAAACATAAACTTCTGGATATAAATTGCTTCTGGGTGAGAAGCCAAAGACAAGATGTGGGAGAGGTGCATAGTAAATGTAAATTTTTTTAAATATTCAAAATCTTGTACTGCATGTTACATTAGAGGTATTAATTATGTTACTAATAAATACTTAAACAAATACAACCTGAGAGAGCCATGTATGGACCAGGATGTCAGTAAGTTGTGAATCACAAAGCATGATTAGTGAAATTCTGTGACCTGGGTCCCAAAAAGAAGGAGAAAAAAGAAAAAAAGTGTGTATATGTGTGTATTCCTTAAATGACTATTTCTTCTTTGAAAAATCCTGGATTTTATAATTTTATGACAGGGTTCTACAGAAACAATCTCTTCATTCAAAAACAAATATGTAATACTACTGATGTTATGTGATTGTGAGCAAAACGCTGTCTGCCTGTTGCATCACTTTATAAAATGCCTGGTTCTAACGCTAAGGTATCTTTACAGCAGTGAAGTTTATAATTTCGTGAACAGGTAGCCTTGTGTTATTTTATAGCCAAAGATGCTCTCACTATGCCTCAACTCACATCATCCAGGCTGCTGCCTATTATAAACACACAATATACAGGCTCCCTGAGAAGTTATGGAAAGCATGAACGATGATTGTTGGAATCCCTAAAGCAAATAATCAGAACTTGAAATAAGCCCATGTTCTTGACACTGACAAAAAGTTGAATCATTTGCCATATAGGTAGTAGAAAGGGCTGGAACAAACATAAAAGACCAATGAGACCAAGATCTTTCTTA
>RJWJ010006271.1:0-63309 GCA_004363605.1 Indri indri
ACTTTCTCCTCCCAACAAACTCTCCTACTCCTCCGTCTGCTTCAGACCTCACCCCCTGTCCCACAGCCCACCCCCTGGTCTTCCCATCAGCCTCCAACCTCAGGGTCCCTCAGCTGCACCCTTCTCTCTCCACATCCACATCCATCCACCCCGCAATCTTTCCAAAACCACCTTTCCTGCCCTTAGCCTCCCTAACCAAACCTAACCTCACCCAGCTCGGTTTCCTTGCCAAGCACCAAGCTTGTGTCCACGTTATTCTCCTGAGCCTGGTTACATGCTTCCTTCTGAGCTCTTTCTGCTTGTTCCTGTTATGTTCCCTATCTTCTTCCTTTAAATCAGGAATTCCCTGAGGAAACCCAGGCACTTCACCCTTTATGGCTCCATAAATTCTTCTGTACACAGTCCACACAGGCTAAGCTTCGACAGGAGAAGAGCTGTCGTCTTAGATTTCTGCATCGCATCTGGCACGCAGTGCACCCTAAACAAGTGTCCATTTATCAGAACTCTTTTGAGGGGGATACTGAAGAGACATTGGATCATGGGTTGGGGTGGGAGGTTAGATTCAGGGTCCTTTAATACAGAAAGCTTGGAGTTTATGAATAAACACCCCACACTGTACTTAATCTTTGTATCCTGCACACCTGACTTACTATAGGTAACTCCCAAAATTTACAGAAGAAACATTTTCTTCTGACCCAAGTTCTTACCTGCCTGTTGAAATCTAGGCCATTTCGATCATTTCCTGGAAGAGATTAGAAAAAAAAAAAAATTAGTTGCTAGCAGGATTGGAAGATGCTGAAGGTTAGAGAAAAAAATAGGATGTTGAGAGGAGTGTGTCTTTATTTTGAAAAAGAGCTTCAACTTCCCCTGCAGCCAGGATCCTCCTCCTCCTGTTTCCTGGAAATGTCTTTTAAAAGTCTCCTCCTAGGTGGGCAGCCAGGGAAAGAGTCGCTTTGGAGGGGAGGCTGACTGATCCAAGGTCAGAGCAATCAGAGCCCAGTGGGAGCAGGCCTCCGTACCAACCAGAGTGCTTGTTCTGACCTTGCCTTTGTTCCTGTGTGCACCCCACAGACAGCAGCTGCTACACTCTCCATGGACCAAGAGACAAAGAAGTGACGGGCCATAGATCCTGCAGGAATTGCCCTACAGTAAGAAGTTCCCCACTGGCCCAGCCCTCCAGGGGTAATGATGGCTAAATCATATCAGGTAGACATGTGTCTGTTCTGTTTTTTCCCCTCCTTCAATGTTTATTTCTTATTTTGTTCACCTTTATTCTTTTACAATAAATACAGGGCTGAGAAAGTAAATACGTGCTTAACAGAAAAGCTTTTTGGTACAGAAAAAGTCTGAAGTAGTAAAAAAAAAATTGCTCTGCTGAGAGGCAGCCATAGTTAAACTTTTTATATATTGTATGGTCTTTTTTCTAATTGCATTTTTTCATAGATGTATACCACTCTGTATACTTTTTAACCCTGGTTTTTCCAGTGAGCAACAAAAGTATTTCTCCTGTGCTACTAAGGAACATCATGAATATTAATATTCCTCCTATGCTTATAAACATTTTTTTTTTTTTTAAAGACAGTCTCACTCTGTCACCCACACTAGAGGGCAGTGGCATGATCATAGCTCACTGCAACCTCAAACTCCTGGGCTCAAGTGATCCTCCTACCTTAGCCTCCCAAGTAGCCGGGACTACAGGCATGTGCCACCATGCCTGGCTAATTTTCCTATTTCAGTAGAGACAGGGTCTCATTCTTGCTCAAGCTGGTCTTGAACTCCTGGCCTCAAGCAATCCTCCCACCTCGGCCTCCCAGAGTGCCAGGATTACAGACGTGAGCCACTGCACCCGGCCATATAAACATCATTTTTAATGGCTACATAATATTCTATTATATGAGTGTTCCATGATTTGCTTAAATATATACCTATTGTTGGTGGAATCGTTTCCACTCTTTGCTATGATAAAGTTTCCTATTCAGATAACTCTCCAGGGCAGGAGCTGCCACACAACCTTCCTTTGAATCCCACGGATTACTGTCTCTATAACAGCAAGGACAATGATTATTTATTAAATACTGTATGCTCAGAGCCCAGCATTGTGCTTAGCATGTAGTAGAAGCTCAAAATCCATTGGCTAAATGTATAAATGAATGAGTAAACAAATTAGAAAAAAATTCTCGTAATAGCTTTGGAATAAAGTCCAAATTCCATTCCCCATACATCCTATTTTCTGCCTACTTTTCCTCCTTTGTCTCATGCTGCTCATGATCCTACCTTACTCCCTTCCAGGTACCCCGAGCTCTGGCCACAGAATACAGACTCATGTCGAAACACGCCATGCTGGTCACATTACCATGCCGCCACGCGTTGCTCCCTTGCACAAAGTTAGTCCCTCTCCCCTCTGGAATCTGGGAGCTCTCTCTACTGGTCACATGGCACTCACTGGCCAGCTGCATGTTTCGCTCTCCCACTAGTCTGAATTCCTCGAGAACTGGACAGTGACATCATTCTTGTGTCCTCAATGGCCACAAAATGACCACAGTTGCCAACACCGATCAGAGGCCCAAGAAACAACTGAGAGATGAATGAATGGGGTCTAAGAGAATCCTCTGAATCTTTAACCCTTTTTCTTCTGCTCTGTTCTAAACAATGGTAGGGAGATGCAGCTCTTTCCTATAGGGTCGTGCAGCCTCTCTGAGAGCAAGTGGCCTGGCAGGATGAGCGCAGAGGATGAGGAGCGGGATCCTGGCAAAGAGGACCACAGTGAGATACAAAGTGATCTCTGAGTAGAAGCCTGATTTGGGGATTAGCTGAGATGATATATAAAACCTGTCAGGGCAGCTAAAGATGGGAAGGGCCCACATACTACAATACTTGTGCTTATAGGGGTAGAATGAAAGGTAAAATTACTTTTATCTTTTTAAAAAAATCCATCTTTTTGGTTTTAACTGATCAACACCTAAGTACACATATAGGAATAACATTCATCGGGCAGATGGGAGAGGGGAGGAGGGGATGGGTATATACATACATAATGAGTGTGATGCACACCGTCTGGGGGATGCACAGGCTTGAAGCTCTAACTCGGGGGGTAGAGGGGGGCAAGGGCAATATACGTAACCTAAACATTTGTACCCCCATAATATGCTGAAATAAAAAAAAAATCTAAAAAAAAAAACCCCATTTGTGACACTGTGGAGTTGGACTAACAAGGAGTAATTCTCAAGACTTGGCAAAAGAGCAAATCCATTAATTCGACAAGCATTTACTAAGCACGTTCTATGTGCCGGGCACTGATCTGGGCACTGGGGATGCAATATTGGAGAAGACAGGGAAGTCTCTGGCCTCATGGAGTTTCTTTTCTCGTTGAGGAGACATAAAAGGAATAAGTGATCAAATATGTAACTTAATTTCAATTAGAGATGATTACCGTGGAGAACAGTAAGGCACGGTAGGAGGACAGGGAGTGTCCGAGGCTGCTCATGAGCAAGATGGTCTGGAAAGGTCACTCAGGGGAGGTGAGGTTTTCATTGAACAAAGCGAGGACCCAACCTTTCCAAGGCCTGGGGAAGATCATTCCAGATGGAAGCATTGGGTCCTGAGACAAGAACAGGCTAGGCTGCAGAGGAGCAGTAATGAGGTCGGGGTGGCTGAGTGAGTGCCTGGGGGTAAGGGGATGTGGGATCTGGTGGTCGGGTCACGGTGAAGACCACGGCTTTCACTCCGAGGAAGATGGGAGGGATCTGAGGGTTTTGAGCGGAGGAGTAACACGGTCTGACTTAAGTCTTTAAACCTGTGGGCGTAAGAGAGCAGGAAGGGAGACCACCTGGGGTGCTGTGGTGGTGGCCCGGGTGGGAGGGCAGTGGACTGGAGACAGTCGGTGCAGTGGAGGTGGTGAGAGGGACCCGATTCAGGATCCGCTTGAACATAGAGCTGACGGGACTGGCTGACGGAGGGACATGGAGGGCAAAGGGAAGAGGAGTCAAGGAAGATCCCTGGGGCTTGGGCTTCCTCGATGGTGTGTGTGATTGTGCCCTTTACTGAGATGGAGCTGACTCTGGGAAGAGCAGGCTGGCAGGAGAAAATCAAAACGTATGGGACATGTTAAGTTTGAGATGGCAGTTAGATATCCCAGTGGAGGTGGGGACGTGAGTTTGGACTCAGGGGAAGCGTGAGGTCAGGAGGTATAAATTGGGTAGCTGTCAGCTTAGAGGTGATGTTTAAAGCCACAAGACTCAGGTTACAAAGGAACTGAATCCAGATGAAGAAGAAAAGGGCCACGGTTGGGATGATGCGGAGGTGCCGGCAAGCGAGGCTGAGAGAGAGCGGGCGCTCGAGTGGGAGGGAGACCGGGCAGGCAGGTGTCCTGGAAGGTGAGAGGGGAGGGTGCCTCCAGGAGGAGGTGATGATATAATACACATGTGAACGAGACCCAGAAAGTAAGAAAAACACTGGGAGGCCAAAAAAGCCAGTTTGACTTGGGGGAGGTCATCAGGTTTGTGGACCATTAAGAAATGTCTTCACGTCTGATTTCTGAGAATGCTGTTATGACGTTGTTTGTGATATCCACACAATGAAAAAGGTGACCAAGCAGAATTTGGAGATAAATTTTGAAACCGGCCGGGGGCGGTGGCTCCCGCCTATAATCCTAGCACTCTGGGAGGCCGAGGCGGGCGGATTGTTTGAGCTCAGGAGTTCGAGACCAGCCTGAGCAAGAGCAAGACCCTGTCTCTACTAAAAATAGAAAGAAATTAATCAGACAACTAAAAATATATAGAAAAAATTAGCCGGGCATGGTGGCGCATGCCTGTAGTCTCAGCTACTCAGGAGGCTGAGGCAGGAGGATTGCTTGAGCCCAGGAGTTTGAGGTTGCTGTGAGCTAGGATGATGCCACGGCACTCTAGCATGAGCAAAGAGTGAGACTCTGTCTCAAAAAAAAAAAAAAAAAAAAAATTTGAAACCGATCAGCCAAGAAAATCAACAATTTCTCTTGCCCAGAAGTTTTTCCACGGCCCTTCTCAAGAGGAACTCCTCAGGAGGATGCATCTGCTATGCTTGGAGCCTGGCGATGGAGTTTCCCCGTCTCATCAAATTCGTTCTTACCTGCAGCAGTATCGGTGTCTAACTTTCCTTGTTCCCCAGACTTACTGAAGGGCTGGACATGCTGGGGCCAGCCAGGGCCAGCCAGGGCCTTCCAGGAGACTGGTCCCCAGTGCTCTGGGAGAGCGAAGAATAGTGCGTAGCTTGGCCCTTGGCACTTAGTAAGGGCTGAGTTTCCTGAGCTATTCCTATCTCATTCTAGTTCCACTACAAAGCAGCTAAGAGTGTGCTGAGGACACACAGCTTCCCTCACAGCTCCCAGCCCTGCAGAGCATCTGGGGGTCTGGGTCGAGACGTGGCGACATAGTCTAATAGAGGCATTACGTTACCTGATGACACTGCTGATTCTCCCTCCAGATCTGGCTGAGGGGAAACCACCTCAGCCCTCATGTTCCTGCCATGCTTGTGCTTGCTTCTCTCCCATGGTCCGCTGGACTGGTTCCGCCGGGCGCCTCTCCCCACCCAGCCTACAGGAAGGCCTGGGAGCTAGCACCTGGGAACTGCAGGCTGTGCTGTGGCTCACTGGGGTTCCCTGCTGCCCCAGTGCTCAGATTTCCCAAAACACTTAAACTCATTCACCTGGAAACTGTGAGGAAGGTGCTTCTCTTTCCCAGAGAAAGCAAGAGACGTGATGATCATATTGTGTTAAATACTGGTCCATGGTCACCAGAAACTTCTGTTCTACCCCTTTAAGATGTCGTGCAGAGGAGCAGTAGGGCATACTTGGAAAGAATCCTGGACTTGAAATCAGAGGACTGGGGTTCAAGCCTGAGCTCCGTCACCCCCAAGCTATGTGACTTTGGTCAACGCAGGGACCTCCGGAAGCCTCAGGCTTCTCAATGGTAAAAAAGATCATAATTCCACTTCATTCTCTTCCCAGGAATACAGTGAGAATTGAGTGAGATGAAGCTGCTACCATATTTTTTAAACTGAGAATCTCTGTGCAACTACAGAGCTGACTTCCAGACATCCTAGTCCATTTTCCAAAAGGTAGAGCCTGGTCCTGTGTTAGGGCCTTTGCATATGCTGTTCTCTCTAACTGGAACGCTCTTCTCTCCCCCTTCTCTAGCTAGAAAATATATACTCGCCCTTCAAGACCCAGCTCAACTGGCACATCCTCCATGAAGTTCAGCCAAGGCAAAATAAAGGATTTCCTCCTCTGTGTTACCTCATCTCTTATTTATATCTCTCACAGCGCATACCATATTTTTTAGGGTCAGTGGTTTGTCTATTTCCCTTATGACATTGTGAGCTCCCAGAAGCCAGGGTTATTATATCTTATTCATCTTTGTACCTGAGTGTCTGAAACCATGTCTGGGGCCAGGTGCAATGGCTCACATCTATAATCCTAGCACTTTGGGAGTCCGAAGTGGGAGGATCACCTGAGGCCAGGAGTTAAGACTAGTCTGAGCAACATAGTGAGACTGTCTACAAAAAATCAAAAAAATTAGCCAGGTGTGGTGCACACACCTGTAGTCTCAGCTACTCGGGAGGCTGAGGCAGGAGGATCACTTGAGCCCAGGAGTTTGAGGTTGCAGTGAGGCTATGATGACACCACTACACTCTAGCCTGGGCAACAGAGGAACACCTTGTCTCAAAAAAATAAAAATAAAAACAAAACAAAACAGTGTCTGGCACGTAGTAGATGCTGAATATGGGTTTAACTGATCCAAATCACTGGGAAATTGCTACAAAAACTAACCTTCTATTCAGAACTAAGAAACCACAGGCATCACCATCTGCGGAAACCTGAACACATTCTATTTCCAAGCTCTGGCTCCCTCTTTGGAAGACAGCTGCCACTTGCAGAAAAAAACGGAACAGAGCACATATGGCCAGGAGCATTATTTTCAGAGACCAACACTAAAGTCCAACCTCAGAAGGGAAAACAGCTTTCTGACGTTACATAGCCTCAGAGGACCCGAACCAGGATAAGAACTCGGATTTCTTGACTAGTAAACTCACACAGTTTTTCCAATTATCCGCTGCATCAAACATCTGACACAGAAAAAACTAATTATGGTTTTAGAGTTTAATCAACAGCTTAGGCTAATAAGTAGGATAGATGCTGATCAAATTTGGAAGGGATTCAAAGCAGAGAGCAGAAAGTAATACATACAAGTAGATGACAGAGTCAGGATTAGAAATGTTTTGGTAGACTCTCACAGGAGGCCAAAACCAACAAAACCAAATGTAACAGGAATAAATGTAAAGCCCTGCATTTAGGTTAAAACATCAGCTATAGAAATCAAAGATAGGTGAGGCAGAACTGTATGCTTAGAAATGGTTAAGATGGAAAATCTTATGTCAGGCATTTTTTACCACGATAAAAATTTTTTAAAAAGTAAACCAAAGATTTGTTTTTATTAGGGAATTCTATTTTGACAAATAATATAAAATGTAAATCTGCTTTTCTACTTCATAGTCGATAATCAGCTAAAGTAGTCAAATTGCACAGATATGCCCCACTTTTAAGACCATCTGCTACAATGTAAAGCCTGATAAAGACTTTCTTCAGTGATACCAATAACCAATCTCAAACCGGAACCAAGAATAGAAAAAAATCATAGTCGATACAGAAGGCAATTAAAAATTCGTGTGCATATTTTAAGATACTTTACCATCAAAATTGTCATGAGTATTAAATGAGTGATTCGTTTTGTTAAGTGTGATAATGATATTGTGCTCAAGAAGGGAAATGTCCTTATGTTCTAGAGATGCATACACCCATGTATATCCATCTGAAATGTTATGATGTTACTATAATGTCTACAATTTACGAGACAATATTCCAGCAACAAGAATGGCAGAAATTTGATGGTTGCTGAGAGCAGGTGACAAGTCCATGGAAGCTCATTGTATCAGTTTCCACTGTTATGTGTGCCCGTAATACAAAGTTATTTAAAAAATAAAGTTATAAATCAAATCAAATACTTCAGAAAAATGAATGAAGCAAATGTGGCAAAATGTTAATGATTAAATCATTACATGGCTATCCGTGGGTAGACGTGACTGTTTCATTAAAGCGTTTTTGCTATTTTCCGTATGTCTGAAATTTTTCAAAGTAAAACTTTAAAAAATTCATGAGGGAACATTTGAAAGCACCTGGCACTGTGCCTTGTGTATAGTCAGTACTGAAATAAACATCAATGGACTCTTCCTTCCGCCCCAAATTCTGGCATAGAAGTAAAAAGTAGGCTTAGCTTGCAGCTCCAAAGAGCGGAACGAGGGCCCATGGTGGAAGCAGGCTTCATCGCAGTGCAAGGAAGAATTCTGTAAAAATTGGAATTGTCCCGCAGTGAAACCTGCAGTTTCACATCGACAGAGCTCCCCATCCCTGGGAATGCTCCAGCAGAGGCTGCTTATTTCAGGGCTCTTACAGAGGGGGTTTTTGAATTGATGGGGCAATTTGATAGCATCAAAGGGGGACTCTCAAGTGACCTCTAAAATTCTTGCTGCCTGCTGCTCCCCCCACCCAAAGTTTTAGGATTCAATGCAGTTGATTGAAATGTACCGGGGCTTTTTCTTCCCCTCCCAGAATCTGGTCACTATCTGCAGCATCTGCAAAGAGAGGCACAGGGAGGACCAGTGCACTCTGCCCACCATTTCCCTCTGCCTTGTTTGTTCTGCACACAAATAAAAGAGTAAGTACACAGAAGGGAGGGGCAGGGCAGAAAGGGCTCACAAACAATGCATCAAAATCCCCTATTTGGAGGTCTTGGGGCAAATGAGTGAGATCCATGCCAAGCTGGAAGGGCCACCAGCTGGGATCTCTCCAGGCCTCTTTTGGTTCTCATAGACTCCCTAGGAATCTCTGGATCACAAGGCCTCCGTGGCAAGAAAGCAGGACAGTGCACAAACACCCTGGACCCCTGGCTCATAGGGCTGGAAGGGACCTTAGATGATCATTCAGGCAAGTTCTTTGGGAAGATGAGGTATTATTATTCATCCCACTTTACAGGTGAGAAAACTGAGTCTCAAGAAGGGTAGGTGATTGGACAAAGTGACAGAGCTTTTAAAGTATGGGTGTGTGTAGGGAATGACCCCTGGGGGAGACAAAAAAATCCACGTCTCCAACCCTAACGTAGTGTATTCTTCCCGCTCTAGCATGACTCCATTCTTGGCATTTCTTAAACTTAGAGAAGGTCTGAGGACTCACTCAAGGCCCAACTTAGCTCCCCAACTCAGCTCCCCAACTCCAGCATTTCCCTGGTGCTACACAGTACTCAGGACTGTTCATCTCCACCAAAGATCTCCCAGCAAGCAGAGCTGCAGTTGGAGGGATTTTCGGTTAATTATGAAGACAGCATCTCAGTCTACAGAATTTGGATTAAGTCATCAAAAAAGACTGAAAGGCACATTGAATTTTGGGGGAGCCCCAGGATTCTGATATAATCTCTTTAGGCCAGGATGGCCATAATACCAACGGAGTCCTGAGGAGAAAGTCCAAGGACCATTGTGCGGGATGTGCCCAGAGTCAAAAGCAGCCCCTATTTCCACCTCTTCTCCCCTCAGCACCCTAGCGAACCCCAGGAGCTGGGCGTTGGCCCCCTAGGAGGGCTGCCTGCTTTCTCACCTCTGAGCTGGGCCCGCAGCCCAGCCTTGCAGGCCTGGCTGATTTACATAGCTTTGGCAGCCCTGCGATGTGAGTTTGCCTGGGGAGCAATTCTCGGGTGAGGGAGGTGGAAGCACGAGAACCGAGAACTGTTCGAGCAGGACTGTTCACTTCTGCCTGGTAAACAGCACAGAGAACGCTCGGCCGTGGCGCCGAGCCTCTCCCACGTCAGGACTGTTCTCTCCTCACCAGCTCTGCTTTTCGGTATAACCCAGTAAGACTTCCAGTGACAATTTATGACCATTGGGCAACTTGCTGGTACTTCCTGGGAGAGTAGTCATGAAGGTAGCAGGACTTTGGAAACGATCTTGAGTGGCCAGCCACCAGAGCAAGCCCAGAGACTTCCCATATGGTCATTTAAACCAGTCAAAAACATGTTTTTCCAGGACCCCACGGGCATGACGCCTGCCTTTTTTGGTACTTGAGATTCCTCCAAGGAACTAGGGAGTGTAGCCTAATGGTCAGAGTTCTGTCCAGAGAACACCTAGGCTCTCTATGGTCACTTCAAAGGCTGTGCTACGCTGAACTCTGAGCAAGTAGCTTCATTTCCATAGCCTTCATTTTCTTCAAATACTTAAAAAGTTTCCGTGTCCATTCCTCCATTTCCTTCTTAAGAGTGAGGAAATACCCTGGAGGAAACCCTGAGGACAACCCTGAAGCTACCTGAAGAATAGGACCCAGGTGGACCCATGAGGGACGGTGGGAAGAGCACTGGTTTAGGAGCTGGGAGGTCTGAGTCTCGGTTCTCCACTAGCTGAGGGTCAGGGTGTGGACGGCAGATGCAAGGATGCTGCCGTGCCCAGGGCAGGCATCACCAATGGATCCCGGCACCTTTTCCTTTCCCTTAAAACTCAGGGCTCAGTGACCACCACTGACGATCAGAATTAACTCTCCTGAAGACACCCACTTGCTACCCCAGGACTGGGTGCTTTCTCAGGTACCTTCTACCTCTGACAGTCTGTGGCTTTGGGAACTTTCATGATTTAAAGCTTCTACTTCTCTACACCAGGTCTGGAGAGTCAACATGACCAACTTCAGGGCTTCCTTGTGACATGGCCTATTGAGTGTCCTGATGACTTTCTTCCACGTGCATGGTCATGAAGTTGAACCCCAAAGCCTGCTCTCCAGTCCCTTCCCACAGATGCCAGGAGCCTGGGGCCGTGCCCCGGAGGACATAGGAGCTGTGCCACACCCTCTGTTAAAGAGAAGACCAGCACCTTCCCACTGCCATTTTTCATGTTGTTCTTTGATAAAGGAAAGGCTCCTCACTAAGGTCTCCTAATTTGTTGGGAAATACAATATGATTTCTTCGCGGTCTGAGCTATTGATGGGGTTCTCTATGCATTGCACCTTCATCTTCTGTTGGTCACACACTGATGCTGCAGGCTCCACCACAGGAGCAAAAGTGGGCAGCTTGGTCAGGGGCTAAGTGGAAGGAGCACCCTGGGCAGATGGCACCAGGTTCCAGAAATAGTCCAGGGACTCAGGCTACCATGGCAAGGAATGGGGAAGATCCAAGTTCCCCATCAAAATCTCGACTCATAGTCCCCTGACCCTGGAAAAACAATAAAAATCTAACTTCAAAGGAAGTTAAACAAGCTCTGTTAAATAAGAGCTCTGTTCTGGTTGCACCCACTAAGCACATCTCAGAAAAGAACCCCACCCACTTGCTATTTTTCTTTTTCTTTTCTTTTCTTCTTTTTTTTTTAAGAGACAAGGGCTTGCTATGTTGCCCAGGCTGGACTTGAACTTCTGGCCTTGAGTGATCCTCCCACCTCAGCCTCCTGAGTATCTGGGACTACAGGCATATCACTGCGCCTGGCAGCTGCTATTTTTCTATCAGAACTTTTTGTGTGCTAGAGGAGAACCACAGAGACTGGCCCTGCCATTTGCATGTGAGGAAACTGAGTCCCAGAGAGGACAAGCAACAGGCAAAAGACCATGTGGCCAACGAAATGGCAAAGCAGGAACAAAATCCCAGAGCTCCAATGCTTGGACTTTCCTCTCTCCATGACTGCCCATGGGGTTCTTTCAATTTTATTCCAGCCCAACAATGCTCCAGCCCTACCCCAGCCCTGTGAGGGGAAGAGGTTCAGAGAGGTTTAAGACCAGTAAGAGACTGGGGTACTCTATCCTAGCCTTCACCCCAGGTCTGAGGAAGTGGGGGTCAAAGGGATGGGGAGAGAAGGAACAGGAGGAGCTACCTGGGGCGGGGAGAGGCAGTTGGGCTCTGGCTCTCATGTGGGCACAAAGATGTCCTTTGTGCAGCTCAGAGGGCCATGTGTGGAGCGAGACAGCTTAGACGAGAGATGCTATCTCACATTTGTAGAACAACTCACACTTTCAAAAGCTGCTACAGATAGGCTCTCATTCCATTCATTCCTCACAACTCGATCTTACAGATAAGGAAACTGAGGCTGGGGAGGTTAGGTAAATTGCCCAAGGTCACTTGTACCAGAGCTGGAAGGAAAGAACTCAGATCTCTAAGTTGTGGCTTCAAGGTCAGTGCGCTTGCCACCAACACGCGCAGCTTATGGAGACGCACGCTGCAGTTGTTCCTTTACTTTGCAGCAGACTTCCATGTCCGTTTCCTATCGGATCCTCCCCAGCCTGGGCTCTGCAGGGCTGCAAGTGCAGAGCTCCGATGTTAACAGCGAGTTAACTGAGGCTCCAAGGGGTTGGGGTGCCTCAGATGTCCCACAGCTGCCTTCCGGGTTGAGACTCCGTGTCCTTTCCATCACATGGTGTAATGCTGCTGGGGTCGCCCCTTGCCCTGCTTGCTGGAGCTGGTGTTCCCAGGGTTGGGGACGCAGGTGGGGCATGCACTCAGGGGCCTGGAGAGGACAGAGCATAAGCCCTTGTGGAGGAGTGAATGCCCCACTACCGAGAAGCCCAGAGCCATGGGGCCCCAGAGCCACGGGGCCCCAGGCCAGGGTCAGAAAGCCCCCCAAAAGTGAGAGTTGAAGAGTATGGGGACCCCTGAGATATGGTAGCAGCAGGTGGCCTGGTGCTCGGCCTCTTTTGAGGGGAGGCTGGTGGGGAGAGGGGAGGTTTTGTCCAAGGAAACAACAAAACAGCAAAAAACACACCACAAAAACAAAGGATGGAGGACATGCTTCGGGGGCAGGGAAAGGGCTCCTAAAGAAACGCAGGTCTTGAACTCCTGCTGTGACCTTGGGAAAATCATCCCCCTTCTCTGACCCCTGTCTCCTCCCCCATAAAATAGGAGAATAGGGCGAGATCAGAGAATTTTCAAACATTTTGGCAGCAGAACACTGTTTTCAAATAATAAGGATTAATTAGTAGCTGACATTTATTGAGCATTTATTACGCACCAAGCTTTGCAGTAAACATTTTATATACGTGACAGCATTTAATCCTATGAGTAGGTGTTATTATCCCCATTTTACAGATGAGGAAACTTGAGCCTCAGAGTGGTTAATTACCTTGCCCAAGGTTACTGATTAATAAACCACTGAATAGAAACTCAAACCCGCATCTGTCTACCAGCGAAGGCTGTCCACACTACACCACGTTATCTCCAAATGAAACCTCGTATGGAGTTGCCGCAGAAACTTAAGGGAAAAAAAAAAGGAACTTTTGATTTTCTGCAACTATAAATATCATCCAGTCTTGGTGAATCTGTCCCATCTCTTAGCACTGGGGCCTGGGAGGAGGGGGCCTTTCCACCAGCCCCCTCTCCTTCTTCCTGCCATGTGCCTACTTACTGAGAAGTGAAGACAAACTTGAGTCAGGATCAGCACGAGGAGCCTGCGGTGGGATGACAGATGCATCCACCTGGGAGGCCTCCCCGTGGGGTGTCCACGCAGCTTTGGCAGCTGCTCGTGGGGCCCCTCATGGAAGCACACTTTCAACGCAGGAGTCCTGAACACATGTGGACACAACAGTGTGCTCAACACAAGTGAATTCACAGGCAATCCTGCGCAGGAAACAGGCCACTGTCCTCTCCAAGGCTCCCTGGAATGGCTGGTGGGTCATTGAACCCACCATATGGACACTTTGTCCTCCTGATAGTAATAACAGCAAATAGCACTGTTATCTGGCAGGCATTTTTCTAAGTGTTTCCCAAAGGTTGACTCATTTAATCCTCACAGCAGCCCTATGAGGTGGGTACTATTAGCACCCCTGTTTTATAAATGGGGAAACTGAGCAGACAGCCTTTTAAGTAACTACCCCAAGGTCAGAGCAGGCTGGAGGAACAGGGGAGCCCTTCTTAACATGTTAGAGAATCTTAGGGGTACAGCAATTCACATCACCCTGAGAGCCTTGCAGACACTAACTGGTATGTAAAAAGCGTTAGAGTGCGTTCACAGATGCCAGCGTCTTAGAGCTGGAAGTGGTCTTAGAAACCCTCAGCTTCAGACCCTTCGTCTGATGCACAAACTCAGCCCCAAAGAGGGAAAGTGACTTGTGTTAAGGTCCCAGGTTGGTGGTAAATCCATCTGTCCTCACACTTCCTCAGCCAAACAAGAAAGTGCAATTTCACTGATAGACACCCTGATCTGACCAGTCCTGTCTCCAGAGGGAGGTAAGCTGAGCGTGGGACCAGAATTCACTCAGTGGTCCTTCCCATGAGCTCAGCTATATCCTCAGGACACTGAGGGGGGTAAACTGAGCCCAGGTGCAGGAGGGGATAAAGACCCAGTGGTTCTCCTGTGAGGCAGGAGTCATAGCACCGTCAGGTCTCCAGGGGCCCTCTGAGATGAGTGGGAGGGGAGGCAGCCAACTGCCTGCCTCCCTTTGATAGCTTTGAGCCCTGGAGCCCACATTTGCCAGCCGGCTTAACCCCTTTTGTCCATGCTTCCCTCCTCAAGAAAACCTTAATCATCCTCATTTGAATTTCAAATGACCTCTTCCCTCTCCCCCTCCCCACCCCAACAGGCTTTGAGGCAGGGATATGGAAATTCACCCTGCAGTATGGAAATCATCACCCTATGCAAATTGGGCACCAAGACCCCATCGTCATAGCAACCACCCAGTTTCCTCTCCTCTCTGCACCTCTCTGGGCTCCCTGGCTTAGATTTTTCATTCTTTTTCCCAGCCAGAGCAGCTGAGAGGTGGGCATGCCCTCTGCTAGGGCAGGCTAGGTGTCTCCAGCTGAGGTGTCCGTTGAAACCCAGACCTGTCGGGCTACCTACCTGCTCCTCTTGTACAAACCTGGACGGCACACACCCAGGCAAGGCCAGTCGCTGATTTTCCCAGCTGGGTAAGCCAAGGATGGGCCAGGTGGTAGCAGGGAAGACCTGGAGTCTGGGGGAACAACAAAGCCCCCAGAGGTGGTGGCAGGAGAGAGGAGACCTGGGGGACTTTGGTGGTGCCAGTGGAAGGAGAGGAGATGAAAGGTGGTGCATGGAGCCTGTATGTAAAATGCCATGCAAATGAACACCTATTATTTTTTGAGTCAACAACAGCACTGGTGCTTTTAGGAGATGCCTGCAGCTGTTTCCCATGCTCCTGGCTTGGCAAGAAGGCTGCCTTCCCGAGTCTCCCAGGCCCCCGCTGGTACCCCAAGAGCGCCCACCAGCAAGCCCACCAGTTTGAGCCCACCAGTCCGCAAAGAACCTAGGCGGGAACTTTGAACCGTTGGTGGCTAAAGCCCCTAGAAATGAAATTTGACCACTTTTGAGGGCTCCAGTCCTACTCTAACCCTGCCCTATCCTGTCCTGCCAGACCCTCAGGCTCCAGTGAGGGCGAATGTAGCCCCAGCCCCGATGACCTCATGCAACTTCCTTTTAAAGCTTGCTTCTGACTCTGCCCCTGCCCCCAAAACAAAGTCTGTGGGGAGTGGGGATGAAAGGGAAGCTGGGCCTCCTCCTCACCCCGTTTCCACTTCTCCTCCCTGACAGTTCCTAGAGGCGGGTTGTCCTAGACGAGCCCTTCCAGGGAGAAGCCCTTCTGGAGGCCCACTAGCAAACACTGGCCCCAAACTCCAACTTCCCATCACCCTGCCCTCCTGCCAAGCCTGCCTGGAAAGAGCAACCTCCACCAGCGAGGGAGGCGGCCTGTGGGTGCGCTCCCCCCTTGTCCAACTATGCGCTGGGGCGACCACCGGGTGGGACAGACGGTAACTGCAGTTCAGATGTCTGGGTTCTGGCTGCTCTTCAAGCCCCCAAGACTTATCCTAATTTGGTTGCACATTTCTTTTTAAATTCCTTTTCCACTTGTTCAGCACTTTTCCACATCAGGTGTTCATTGCCCTAATTGTTTTTTGAGGAGGAGGGTGGGCCCAAGAGACCAAAATTGTTTACTCCCAGCCTGGAGGTGGGGGACCCTGCAATTTGGGGTGCCTTAGTGAGGGGCTGAGGCTCAGAATGCTGTAGCAGCCTGAGTCTCTGGACACTGCTCAGTGCCCAATCTCCCAGGCCACACTGTGTGTGGGGACCATTCCACTCCTGCCAGCAAAGGATGGTACCTCCCCCTCCTGCGGGGGACCCCGTTATCACCCCCCATCTCCAGAGCAGGAGTGAGAGGAATGCTAAGGAGGTCATAGAAGATGTACCCAGGGTCAGATGTAGCCATTGCTCACAGGATGCCAAAGGAAAGGGACATTTTTTTTTGTCTCACTCTGTCACTCTGGCTAGAGTGCCGTGGCGTCATCACAGCTCACTGCAACCTCAAACTCCTGGGCTCCAGTGATCCTGCTGCCTCAGCCTCTCGAGTAGCTCAGATTATAGGCACACACCACCACGCCTGGCTAATTTTTCTGTTTTTTTGTAGAGACAGGGTCTTGCTCTTGCTCAGGCTGGTCTTGAACTCCTGACCTTGAGCAATCCTCCCGCCTTGGCCTCCCAGAGTGCTGGGATTACAGGCGTGAGCCACTGTGCCTGGCCAGGAAAACGACATTCTTATACACGATGCAAACTCCTCTAAGGCAGGTCTAACTCCTCAAAGTGAGGTCTAACAGCCAAGGCTGGTCTGTACACCGTTTGTTAAGGTTCGAGACCAGACATGTACAAACAGTGAGCATGAGAATTTACAAATGTTAATAGCATATGCAGGCACTCCATCAGTGGGATCTTCCTGTTGAATTGGGCACCGTTAAATGTGCATGGTGGGTACACGCTACATACTGTCAAGCATAGGACCAGGTACTAGTCTGTGACACATGAAATAAAGACACTGGTCCTCCACCCGAGACTGGCTGAGAAGCAGTGCTCTAAGGAAGGACCACTGATAGACTAAGGGGAGCTCTGGGCAGTAAAAGATGGCTCGTGGGTGCCTTCTGCACCAGGCTCCCTTATCTTTATACCCTCTTAGGTCGGACAGAAAGGGAGTCCATGTTCTTTTGGGGACTGCAGAGGTGGCAGCTGGGGCCGAGGGAGCCATTTCCTTAAAGAGAGAGGACGGCACCAGGCAGGACTGGCCTGGCTACTCACGGCGCATCCGAGCAGCACGATCCTGCCCTGCCTGCTCTGGGAATCTGCAGGCGAGAAAGCATCTGCGGTGGTAAGTCAGGGGACAGGTGCGAGCTGCTGTGGTGGCTGCTTTATTAGCTAAGGTGCTTTGGGTGCTGTGGGCAGATAGGCAATTCCTGGCACCATCAGCCACTCTCCCGAGATCTCTAGAACACGGAGCCAAGGTTTGGAGCCTGGGTGGTGACTCGGTGCCTTCTGATTTCCCTGTCACAGAGGACAGAAACAGGTGGGATGTGAGGAGGTTTGAGAAGGCCAGAACAAGAAGCAATGCACTAATGCTGCAGCATGAGTGTCTTGGGGGAGAGATAAGAAAGGACTTCCAGGCATGAAGGACAGTGTCCTCTAAGAATAGGTAGTCAAGAGAAACTGTGGGGGTGGCTTTTCTTAGAGATGGCAAATAGATGAGGAAAATTCTCTCAAAACGGTAGATTCTTTCATTTTCCAGGGATGGTTTTGAAATGTCTCCAAAGGAAGAGAGAGGCATGGATGAGACATCTTCTCTGAATCCTTGTATCTTCAGGAATCCCTATCGGTTCCCCCTCGATGTCTGGAGGGCTATGGTTTCGTCCTTCTTGTCCAGGGAGGTGAGGGATAGAGCAGGTTCAAATTGAGGCACAGACCCTAGAGACCACCTGGCTCATCCCTTCACTGTGTTCCTGCGGCACTCTCCTCCCCCTGTTGCAACGAGGAAACTCAAGTCCTGGAACAAGTGGACTCGCCCTGCACCTCTTCACCTTGCCCCCTGAATGTTTCCAGTAATTACCAGCCTCACGATGGATTGTATTCATATGGTCATGCATTCTTTTCGAAGCGCTTTCGCCCCTGCTCTGACATTCAATCATAAAGAGGGAGGGGTGTGTGTGTGTGCACGTGTGCGTTTACACATGCGCTGCATTTAGAAAGAGTCATCAAGTACTTCCTACATTTCTCCTGTCCTCTCTGCCATTTAAAGACTGGTTTTGTTACTAATTGGGCTGAAAACCACACTTATCTCTAAAAGCCTTCTGCCTGTTCCTACCTGGAACCTCACACCTCAGGTGTAATTTTCAGCTTGTCTCTTGGGGACTCACTAGTGTCCCATTCTTTCTCTGGAACCTTGTGAGAATATCACTGACCTCCATGTACAAGCATGTTTTGGCCCCAGACAGGGCGTTGCTTCTGGGACTAGATCGGTCTACTTATGGGGGACCTGGCCCCACCCCAGTCCTTCTGTGTCACCCTCCATAATTTTGGCATCTCCCCAATGCTGCCACTCTCGTGTCCTCTGTCCCTGCTTTTCCACGTTGACCCAAGTCTTCCCACCACCATCCTTAGGAAGAAAGTCACTAAAAAGACCCAGGCTTAGTTCTACCTTTTGCTAAGTATGGGACCTTGGGAAAAGCAGCAAACATTCTCATCACCAGCCTCAATTTCCTCATCTGCAAAGTGGGATAATAACACCTACCCTGGCAGAGTTGCTGTGAAGGCCAAATGCTCAAAGTGAGAGTGCTTTTACAGACACAAGTTGTCACTGTTATCCACGCAACCAGGACTTGCCACATAAAAGGAAAGCTCCTGAGGACAGGGACTCTTTCTTCATCTTGCTGAGCCCAGGGTCTGGCACAAAATGGTCCTCCACAGACACTGGAGTATGTGGCTACCGGTGAGGTCAGAGAAGAGGATTGGAGCCCAAACAGAGCAAGACAGCTGGAAGTGTTGGAGGACACAGGACTGAAAGGGAAATGGAAAAAAGGGACTGGGGAGGGCCCGGGGGGAAGGGTGGGAAGAGAGCGAGCTGGGTGCTGAGGAAGCCCACACAAAACTGCAGCAGACACTTCTGCAAAGCAGAGCTGTGCACACATCCTTTAAAATTCAGCCCTTAGAGACCATCTAGTCCAAACCTCCCCTTCATAGGGAGGAAGATTAAAGGTCCGCGTGGGGAACACTTGCCAAAATAATATGCAGGGAGTTTATGGCAGACCCAAGATAAAAACCTGATGCAGTTAGACAGGCCTGAGTTTGATTCCTGGTTATAAGCTGTGTGATTTGGAGCAAGTTAGTTTTTCACTCTGAGCCACAGTTTCCTCATCAGTAACAATGGGGACAGTAATGTCGCCATCTCATAGGCTCACTGTGAGAACGGAATGAGGTGATGTAGACCAAGCTGCGGGAGGAGGCTCTGTAAATGCGACTGCTCTTCCCTTCCTTCCTCCTGAGTGCTCTACTGTTCGCTGCGATGGCGGCTACCACGGGACCGACATGGTCAGAAGTCATAGGACAGCTTCGCTGGCACATGGGGGTGGTCCGTTACAGACCTGGGGACATTTAAAATGTGGGTAAGGCTGTATTTTCATCCACCACTTAATTGAGAAGAGGAAAATATTATTGTCAGCCTCAAGAGTGGAGGAAAAGTAACAACAGGTAGGGAGGAAACAGGAAGGACAGAAAAGCTGAGAGTTCAGAAATCTAGAAAGAGTTTGGCTTGAGTCCTGGGAGGGGGAGTGTGGAAAGAGCATCAGACAAGGACCCGGAGCCTTGCCTGGTCCCTAGCACTGCCACAGGGACACTGAGGTCTTGGGCAGTTTATTCTCCGTGCCGTAGCTTCCTCACAGGCCACGGCCAGGGACGGTTGAGCTGCCGGCCAGGTCTCCAGCAACCAGGAGGGCTGTCTGAGCCTGACGCGCCCTCCCTCCTTCAGATTCCCGGCTAGTGTGGATGGGGAAACTCACTTCCCTTTCCCAGTGCCCGCCCTTGCGCCCCGTGGGGATTTTACACAGCACAGAGGGTACTCTCAGGGAGCTGGGACTTTCTAAGTCACCTTTGTTTCTAGTTCCTTTAAAACCCAGAGACAAACCACCTCTTAATGCAGGTGCTGCTGGGAAGGCCAATCTGTCTTTTAAAAATCCAAAGGAAGCCATTAAACCACTCTGGTAACCATTGTGACTCATAATAAGCTTTCCTCTGTAAAAAATGAGTCAGAATGACTTTCCAGGAAGTTTGGTTACTTTAATTAGTTACTTCTTTTTTCTTGCCCTTAAAAACATGCAGTAATTTGAGGATCGCCTAAATCGATGCTACCAGCCACAGAGCCCCGATGTGAAAGATCTAGTCATGGTGGAGAGCCAGGCAGCATGGACGTTCCAGATAGCACTGTCTCCTGGGAGCTTAGGGGGACCCACATGGAATCCTTTCCTGAATGGCAAAGGGACAAAACCAACTGGGCCTGACCCATCTGGCCTGAGTGAAGGGAGCCTTCCCTAGCTACCTGTGGCCCAGAAGCGCTCAGAGGTAATGGCCACTCCACACGATTACAGAACCATGGAATTCTAATGATGCCATTAGAGATAATGATGATCACAGTTGCCACGTGCCCAGCACTGTGTTTAGGGCTTTAGACATCATCTTGAGTAACTCTCACCCTGCTCTCTAAGTTGGGCATTAAATTTCCCCCTTTACAAAAGAGACAAGAATAAATTATCAGGTCACACAGCCAGTAAGCAGTAGAGCTATGAATTTTATCCCAGGTCTGTTTGATTCTAAATCTATACTTGTCAGGCCGGGCATGGTGGCTAATGCCTGTAATCCTAGCACTCTGGGAGGCCGAGGCAGGAGGATTGCTTGAGCTCAGGAGTTCAAGACCAGCCTGAGCAAGAGCGAGACCCTGTCTCTACCAAACTAAAAATAGAAGAAAAAAAAAAAATTAGCCAGGCAACTAAAAACGAAAAAATTAGCTGGGCATGGTGGTGCATGCCTGTGGTCCCAGCTCCTTGGGAGGCTGAGACACGAGGATCCCTTGAGCCCAGGGCTTTGAGGTCACTATGAGGTAGGCTGAAGCCACGGCACTCTAGCCCAGGCAACAGAGTGAGACTCTGTCTCAAAATAAATAAATAAATCTATACTTTTCAAAGGTCATCTGTTCCTGCCTTCTAGGAAGGCAAAGGGGCTAGTCTAAGGCCACGTAATGAATTGGTAGTAACCCTACGTGAGTGACAGATTCCAAAGGTCCAAGTTTACGTCTGGATCCTTTCTCCCTTAACCTACTCGATACGTAGCTTCCATGGTCTCCAGACAGGAGACCAGAATTTGCTCAGAGTGTCTATAACACACCTTCCTAACCCTGCCAAGATCTGAACTCTCTCCCTTTCCTGGCCCACCTTGCAATGGTCTATGCAGCTCACTCTCACTCCCAGCACTATGGCCCTGACTTGGTTGTGGTAACTAACAACAGCACGCCAGTGCAAACTGGTTAAGTGTGGTCTTCTGCCCATGTGGACACTCTCTTGGCTGTGTCCCCACACACCTGGGGCAATAGGGCCCAGGTGAACAGAGTTGGCTCCAGCTTGTTACACGAAAGGACAACCCAACTTCTTTGGATTGTGACTCTGATTTTTCTCTAGGGAAGAATGTCAGTGTGGGGACTGTGCCCATCGCTCTCCAGCTGTACTAACTGTAAGGCCTTGCTCAGGTTTTTGAAATTAAAAGAAATTTTCTTCTCAGCTGGGAAGTTCAGGTGCCCCCCTTCACAGACCCTTAATAAAACATACTCAGCTAATAAATCAAGTGACACATGCATGTCACTGGCCCAGTCTCCCCAGTCCGTTGTCTCTCCACACAAAGCGAAATATAGACTGTAGCTCTATGCATATTGCTACCTGTGCAAGTAGATGCTGTTTCAATATTAAATTGGGAAGCAGAAAAATGTGTGGTAAACACATTCTGTAGAAGCCTCCCCTCCCAAGACCCCCAATTATCTTGTTCTTGATCCTGAGTGTTTTAGCCTCAAGAATGGAAGTAGGTGGTGGCTCACACCTATAATCCCAGCACTTTGGGAGGCTGAGGCAGGAGGATTGCTTGAGCCCAGGAGTTCGAGGTTTCAGTGAGCTATAATCTCGCCACTGCACTCCAGCCCGGGTGAAAAAGTGACACCCTTGGAAAAGAAAAAAAAAAAAGAATGGAACTAGACTGTTCTAGAAGACTTGAAAAAGATTTTAGCTCTGGGGGACATCGATTCTCTTCCACTTCTAATTTCTATGTCTCTAATGATCCAGATGAAAGACTAATTGAGGTCTAGTTGGGATGCTATTAAAGTTATTTGGTGGTGTTACAATTTATACTCATCTTTCTTTAAGTTCTTTTTAATTATATGGAGCTTTCAAAGCAAGGCTTAGACTGTAGAGGTCAAAATAAAGAGCTATGAAACTTTCTTCTCAATTCTTTTCTAACCCCTTTCTCTCCTGTACAAAGCAAAGTCATCTCCAGGCACCAAGACTTCTTCTCTAAACCTACACACCACACACATATGCATTATTTGGAAGGGGAACCTTTGCACACAGTCCTCTTTGGTTAGTTCCTTGAGTAGGACTGTTGAGATATCCGGGGCTCGAAGACCCTGGTCCCCACCCACTAAAGACAGGCTCTGCCTCTGTCAATCCAGAGAAGCTGGGAACATGGCTGCTCTTGAACTTTTTTATTTTTGGTTTTGTTTTTAAGGATCTGGCCCCTTCCTACCCTAATTCCAGAGGTTTTGTTTTGCTGTAGACCAATATCTACTGTTCGAATGTTCCAGGGTCATATCCCTCATCTCCAGGGAATTCCCTTAGTTACTAACACTCAGCTTTTGGGTCTGACTGGCTGAAAGACCAAGCGAGAGGACGTAGCACATTGTTCAACAATTTCCAACAACTCTTTCCCATCCCTGTTTTCCTGTTCCATTTTCCGGAAGAGAAGACCCTTACCTGGCTCCACCTGGCCGAGAGTGCTGCGAGCATCCGTGGAATCTGCTACATCCCCACTCATCTTGATATCTGCAGGGAAAACACAACCGATTTTAATAACAGGTCACAATTTTTCTTGCTATGACATATGTGGCTTTAACTAAACAGCAAAGATGAATGTGTAATTACAACAACCATCAGACTTTCAAATTCCTGATTCCCGAACATACAACCATTAGAATATTCATAAGCATGGGGGCACGTATCCCCTCCTCCCGCGCTTGCCTGCTCTCCTCGCCTTTCCTTCCCCCTTCCTCCAGTGCCACTGCAGGGGCTCTCATCTTCTGCATCATTCATTGCCACTTCCTTCTATCATCAGGATTCAGCTGCTAAAAATTTAACAGGGGGAGGAGTGGGGGGACACCTCCCATTCCCAACCTTCATTCCCTTTGGGGTTTGGGAATTTATTTTTTTAAAAACTAGCATAAAAATTATCCCTCCTCTTCTCCCCAGCTCTGTGCCCCATAATAACCCTGTCCTGGAAGGCAAGAGGACCCTTAAACCAAGGCTTGCCCTTCTCACCTTTCTTCCCCAGTTCCTGCCTCGGCTCTGTCTGGTTCTCAGAGGTCAGTCCCCTGGTTGGGGATCAAACCCTAGCTCCCGTGTCACCCTCCTTAGAGATCCTGTCCTTTGGGGATCCTTACCTTCTCTCCTACTCCTTCAACTTGCTCAGTGACAAAGGGATGGCAGCGGGTCAGTGCCCCGCAGAAAGAGAATCCCTACCCCAGGCCCCAGTCTCAGCCCCCAAGTGCGGCTGGGCTGGCCTCTCTGCCCGGCTTCAATTCAGTAAATTAAACATTTACCCTTAACAGACAGCTGCCACCACCTATAAGGCCCCTAAGTCTCCTCTGGGGTCAGCCGAGGGAAGGAAAGAGGCAACTTTGAACTAACTCACTCTCTCTCAGCTTCTCTCCTTATTAAACCATCCAAAGACTGAAGTGTTAAAGACAGAAGAATATTTTATTCAAATTGTGTTGACCCCCCTCTCAAACCCCCCCTTCTCTGGGGCAGCACTTTAACTCTTTCAAACCACATAAAGTCTTGGTGAGCCAATTTGCATGCTTGGCTCCCCAGCCAATCGCAGTCAAGCAGGCAGTCTTAATTTGCATCAGGTAATCAGGCAGTTGGCAGCCTGGACGCGGAGGTGTAGAGATGATCAGGATGCGGGAATGGGTGGACCTCCTCTGCCCCAGGAAAAGAGGGTAGAAAACTTTTTAAAACATTTTTTTAGGGCAATGATATGTGTGGCTCCAGCAGAGATTTACTCCTCTAGGGTACAGTGGCTGCGGCTCCAAGCAAGACAGAGATGGGGAGGCCAAAGACTTAGAAGTAGGGCAGGGTATGAAGCAACCTTAGGAGCCACTGTGGTTTGAGGGATTTTTTGAGACTGGCCAAAGGGAAGGAAGACTCCTCTGTAAACGCTTGGAGGTCCGTGGAGCCTTCCCCGGATAATCCACGCTGCACCGCGTGGTCACAGAGCTCTAGGGGAGACCCAGCAACCCTACCCCACCACCCCTCCCAGTGCACTGCATTTAGAAAAGCATCTCTTGAGCCTAACCTCAGTCGTTCCATGCATGAATGTGCCGAATAACTAGTGTGGCCACCTGCACACATTTGCAAAGGGTCTTTGCCGCTGCTGGCCTTCTGCTCGAGTGGAGAAATGGGCTCCCCGTCGTCCCACCCAAGAAGTACCACCTCTGGAGCCAGGCATTGCCTAACACAGACCTGCTCTGCTCACACTGCACCACAGCGATTCTCCAACAGTGCTGAGAAAAGCCCTCAGTCAGAGACTGCGGGGAGGGTGTGGAGGAAGTTCTCCCCTCTGGTGGTTTTAGCCTGCTCCGCTAGCACTGGAATTCAGAGAATGGGTTTTGGCGACAGACAAACCAGGATTTAATCTCAGTGCCATCACTAACTAGCTGGGGGACCCTAGCTGCACATTTGAATGTGAATGTTTTACCTAAAAAATGGGAATAATGATACATATTTCCCAGGGTTATTGTGAGGATTAAATGAAATACCAAATGGAAACTGCCTGGCACCGTTCCAGGCACAAAATAAGCACCTGATAAACGAACTAATTAAACAGACACTTAGGCTTAGATGCTGGTCCCCTTCCCCTCCTGCCCCCTTCTCACGCCCCTCCTTGAACCCCTTCCCCCATTATAAGGGACAGCTTTGGTCTCAGAGCCACTGTAATTTGCCCTTTCCCTGGGAACCATTAGCAGCCTCCAAATTCTGACTCCATAGGAAAAGTGTTCATGGGGACAGGAAAAGGTTAAGAGGCAGTGAGGCTGGGATGATGATCAGTCTCCCAGTCAACTTATTTCAAACTCCCGACATTTCAGAAGGTAACTCTTTAGCTAAACTGTGATTTTATGCCTGGAACCCAAACTCTCCTTCAACACCCCTTTTCTGCATTATCTTTAAATACACCCAGAAGTCATCTCATTCATCCTTTAAATTAGCTTGAAACTTATCTCGGTCATGCCTAAAAATAACTTTTGAAAGAGCCAAAGTTCCCCCCACTGTGCCATGACATCTACTCATTTGACGTACCCATTATGGGAGCAACACGGTGACACTTTAGGATTGGACAGGGATTTGAGCCTACATGGAGGGGCAGGGTGAGATGACCTGTAAAGCTTCTTGAGTCCCACAGGATGCTAAGACACTGAGAACCTGTTCCTGTTGGGTAGGAGGCTGAGACCGATGGGTGGGACGAGCTCTTGGGTCTCAGCCTAAAAATGGGCCAACACCGAAACTCCCCAAGACGCTGTAACCCTTCACCTGTCGGACAGCACTTGCCAGGGGTGAGTGAGAGAGGTATGGGGTGGGGCCGGGCTTCTCTGTGTCCTTATCTCAGCCAGCGACTGAGTAGGCTTCTTGCCATCACTCCCTTCCCTGGGGAGGCTCAGCTGCTCTGTGTAAGAGCCCAGATACCAGATGCAGACCTTCATCTGCCTCACTTGGCACCATCACACCCTGAAGCTGGCCTTGTCTTCCTTGGGCCTTGGCATGACCAGGAGCAGCCCTCCCTAAACATCTGCAATCTGCCGGGAGGAAAGCCCACAAGGCAGCTCTTCCCCCATGCTGCAGGCTGAGTGTCCACGGTGTCCTGGACCTCTGGGGTCCAGACTACTCGGGGAAAGCAGAGGCCCCACCTCCCTCTCTCCTAGTGTCCATCTTCATGTCCTGAAAGGGACTGGAGCTCTCTCTTGGGTCCTCCCTCCCATACCTGCTGATTGGAGTACTTCTACCAAGAGACTTCAAGGGACCCACCAGTCCCACTTCCGAGCTAGCCAAGGCTCCAGCTCTCCCCCAGAGAAGACTCTCTCATCTCTTCTTTTCCCTCTCACAATCAGGCCTTCCGAACCAATATCATTCCTGAGCTCTGACTGGCATCAGTCTGTGAGACTCAACCCTTCTTTCCTAACCCTGGTGGGGAATAGCTCAAACTGAGGAGAAGGGCAGAGAAAGAGACACCCTGGGGCAAACCAGGTGTTCCCCCCTCCAGCTGGCTTCCTACTGCTCTCCTTGGGCTCTTCTCTCCCTCCCTGGCCAGCTGACTCTCATTTGCCCCTCTGCCTGTTGTTAGCCTGGGAGCAGGAGCCCTCCTTGGACAGGGAGCCCCCGTGTCTGGTGACCTGCTCAGATCTTCGTGCTCCCGTGTGAGCTGAGCGATGCTCTGTAAAGTACAAAGAGCTGGGGTTCCAGGCAGACCTGAATCTTGGCCTGCACCCAGGTTATCAGAGCAAAGAGATGGGGCTGACTCAGGGGACGCAGTGCTAGCAGAGCTCTCTGAATGGGGGACCCAGGAGCAAACCTGTGCCCTAGTTTGTGTGCGTCTATTCCTCCTCCTTCCCCCACCCGAACTGTTCCAGCTGATCAACTGAGGAGGAGTCCCGAAGGGCCCAGGACTGGGAACTCACAGGAGAAGTGCTATTTATCAAGAATCAGCAAGATATAGGATTACTGTGGGGGAGAAAATAGGACTCGAAAAAGACCAAGCTTCTGCAAAGAGCATCCTGGACTAAGGGACCCTAGAGAGGGGCCCATGATGAAACACTCTATCGAGGCAAGAGGGACCCTCCCTCACAGACCCCATAGCAGGACCCCACACTCAAAGACTCTGCAAAAACGACCTCGAACTGAAAAGTCCAGCCAGAGGACCCAGCAAAGAGAACCCTTTAACAGAGACCCAGTCAGAGAGACTCCACACAAAGTCCCAAACTGGGAGACCCTTGGACATACCACTGAAGGGGAACCAGACACCACAGACGGCCCAGACATCCCTGAGGGGAGACAGACTCAAGAGATTGGCTGGGGAGGGGCAGCAGGCAGATACAGAGAGGGGTGGATCAGGAATCCACCCCAAGGTAGATGGAGACCCCACCCTCAGGGGTAACCCTACCTAGGGTTTAGCTCAATCTCCCCCTGCCCACACAATGGGGTGGAGGAGGTGCCTGGGCTTCTGAGAAGCACCAGCCAGGGGCTCACTCCAGGGGAATGCATGGGGGGGGGGTTGGCCCTCCCGCCTCAACCCATCCCCTCCTGCTCTCCGCTACATCCTCCAAGCGCCTAGGGCTTAGGCTGCTTCCCTGCCGGGCCCCAACAGTCCCACCTCCTCCCACTTCCCCCAGAGCAGGAGCCTCCAGCAGACAAGGTGGTGGAAAATCCCCAGGAAGTCTCTGATCTTGGTCCTAAAGAACTTTCCACCCACTGCCGGGGTCCATCCTTCTGAAGAGCCTTGCTCTCGTTTGAACTCTGGCCTCTTTGGTGGGAAGTGAAGGCAGGGGAGCACCTGCAGCCCCTGCCCACCATGCACGGAGCCTACTGTGCCTCCAAGACCCGCAGAGCATGTGGGTGGGCACACCTCGCACACATACAGACACACCTGGAACACACGTGCAGGTATCTTCAGTCCCCACAACATGCCACCTCTGGGGTCTGCTCCACCACCTCTCCCAACACACATGGGGACAGGCAGACACACCTCTGACACACAGGGACGCATGCTTGCACAAGCCCTAATCAATACGCGGCATGGCACCTGCCCCAGGTGTGCCTCTCTAATCGCCCCACCCCGCCCGCTTCTGCTAAGCCCCCGTCCCCTGACATAAATGCCCCCTTCGCCTCCATTCCACACATTTGCCTGGACACCAAACACGTAACATGTGGATACACGTATTTTCCTCACTTATGCACTCCCAGGTCCACACCCCTGGCTGAGCGAGTGAACCACCCATCTCCTGCAACCTCCTGAGACTACAACAGTTGAGCACACCCAGGTCCTACACAACTGCTACTCCCCGGATCAGGGGTTTTAGAATCCCCCCCGCCCCCGCATCAGCCCTCATCCTCATTCTTTTCCAAGGTTCTTACACCAGACTGCGTCCCTTTAGTCCCCCAAACACCCATGCCTGCCCAGGACGACCCGCTATCCACACCGCCCTCTTCTGGCCGCTGGGAAAAAAGTCCCCCTGCCCTCCCAGAACGGTGTCCCTCTCCTTCGCCCTTTCCCGCGCTCAGTGACACCTGTCAGAGCTCATTCCCTCCGCCCCTCACCTGTGTGCATGGACTCCAGATTCACCATCCTGCCCCAGGCGGGGCCAAAGCCAGAGCCCCCCCAGGTCCCGCGCGTCTGCCCCAGCCGGGCCCCCGGGGAAGCCAGGGTCTCCTTCCTCCCGCCCCCGGCCGCCGCCGCGCGGGAGCCGCTACCAGAGCCGCCGCCGCCGCCGTCGCGCGCTCCGCCGCTGCGGCCCGGGCAGCACTTGGAGCCGCCGGGATTGCCACACTCCTCAGGTGAGCACGCGGCGCGGGGCGGGGGCCGCCGGCCACGCCCCCTGGCAGGGCCCCCGCGCCTGGCCCCGGGCCCATGCAAAGCAGCGATTTGCATACAGGGAGCTGGGGGCCTGGGCAGGGGGCCGGGGAGCAACCGGGGCGGGTCCCGACCCCGCGGAACACCTGTCTGCCCCAATCCGGCGGGGCGGCCCCTCCCCATGGCGCCCGCAGTGGCCCGGACTCCTGGTCCAGCTCGCCCTTTTTAGGAACCCCCTGCGGGATATCCAGCCCGAGCCTGAGCTTCCGTCTAAACAGACTCCTAAAGTGTAAGAGCTGCAAGGAATCTGGCGTGTTTGGAGAAGTCGAGGGGGTGTGCAGGAGAGAATTTGGTTTTGCAATCTTACCTCTCAACCACTTACCAGCAGTGCGGCATGGGACAAGGTTCTTCACCTCCCTGAGTTCATTTTACTCATCTGTAAAACGGGACAGGTGCTAATCATAACTGGCATCATATGGGGCTAAGCAGGTGGGCACGCTCACCTAGTCCCCATGGCGTCCTCACAGCATTGGGGCACCTAGCTGGGTCCCAGCTTATTTGCACATTTTCCTGGTGAAGACAACTACTTCTTGCCTGTGCCCCCATCCCCATCCCAGATTGTTGTGACGTTCTCTGAAAGGGTGGATGTGGACGTTATTTACCAGTGACCATGGGACAGCCACCTTCCAGAGCTGGGAAATGACTTGTTCAAAGGCATACAATTCCCTAGTGGCAGGGCCTGGCTGGAATCAGGTATCTGGACTCCCACTCCAGTGCTCTTTATAGCACCCATCATGGACTCATCATCTGAGCCCCTGCTCACCCCTTTCTCACTCCTCTCTTCAGGTCCCAGTAAGTGGTTTGGAGCCCAAGAGACCACCCACATGGAAGCCCAGAAAGCCATGAGCAGGCAAGAAGGCAGGGCCTGACCCTCCTTTCCAGATAGGACTCCTTTCACCTTAGTCCCAAGGACTATGTCCTGCTCATAGAACAGGTCCTGCGCTTTTCTGCCTGTATGCCTTGCTTACACTATTCTTTCCACCTAGTATGTCCACTCCACCATCCACCCCAATGATATTATATCACCCAGCATTTACTGAGTTTTCACTATGTGCCAGGCTCTGTGCTGACCAACCCTTTAAAGGCATCTTTAGTGCCTTTAGGTCTCAATTAGTCTTCATAACAACCTGTACATTGTACTATTATTATTTCCATTTTACAGATGGGGAAAATTAGGCTTAAAGAGTTTCACTTGCCCATGTTACATAGCCAGTAATATCAGGGCTCGTGTTCTAAAGCACTGCTCTCTACACCCTCTATGCGCAATTCAAATGCCCTCTCCTTTCTGAAGTTAGAAGTGATCTTTTATTAAATCGCCATGACACTTCAATGTCCTTAACAACCTGTGTGGCAGGTTATGTGGCCTTTTCTCAGGCTACCTCCTGGTTGTTAACCTCTGCCACAGGCACCTAGAACAGTTCTGGGCACACGACAGGTATCAGGAAGGGTTCAGTGTGTGCCACAGTGGCCCTGGGGGAATAGGCCGTTGTTTAGTGCTTCTGCGGGTTCATACAAATCACCCTTCCCAGTCACATTGACCTCTCCTCCCCCCAGGCGTGGCAAGAAGGGAGGAGGGGACCTTCTTGTTTGGCTGGCAGGGGGAAGAGATCAGCAAAGGCTTCTTGGAGGACCAGTGACCCCAAGGGCCCCTCTCGGAACGCTCTCAGCCTCTGTCCCTTACTTCCTCTTCCCCTTCTTTCTCTCCCCTCCCCTCCTTCAGGTTTGGCCCCTTCCCCAAGGTCCATTTTTTATCTCCAACTGCACTCGCCTGCCATCATCCTAGAAAAATGCCTGCACACAGTTTATATACCCCTGTGTACTTGTGATTTCCATATCTCTATTTGCATATCATTTGCATAGCTGTATGCGCAGAGGGTCTGATTTTCTGACCACCGTATCTGGGACTTGTTGCTCTTTTCTATGTGCAAAGTCACATTTCTTCTCTGGGCTTTAGTTTTCCAAAAGCCAGAAAATCTGTATTTGATGATTTCCAAAGGCCTTCTGGCTCTAGCAGCCTAGGATTCTGAGGTCCCCAGGGGAAAGGGGGAGATGGAGTTCTTGGAGGGGGGAATACTGAAGCAGAGAAAGGACCTTGGAGGTTCACAGTTGAAAACACAGCTTTGGATTCCAAACATGGAGTGGGGAGGTGGGAGGATGAAAGGAGGGTGGGGCAGAGGGAAGAGGGTGGCAGATACTGCCTCGTTCATTTATTTACTCATTCAGTAAATACTGATTGAGTGCTTTCTATGTGCCAAGAACTGTGCTGCATGCTAAACACATACCATCTTAGTCAGCACAACTTTAGATGGAAGGTACAATTATTAGCCCCCTTTTATAGATGAAGAAACTGAGGTTCAGGGAGGCTAATGCAGCTAGTAGATGGCAGAGTTAGGATTTAGACCAAGTCTGCCAGATCCCAAAGCCAGTGATTTTAACCTTGCCCTCCAGTTTCTGAATCTGCCCTCCCCTCCTTCTCCTAACTTCTGCTATCAGATAACTTGAGGCAGAAGAACGTAGCTATAATTCTGACCCCCTCATATGAGGGACCTGAGGCACACAGAGAGGGGCACTTGCCCCAGGACACAGAGCAAGTAAATTGCTCAGCATAGAGACCCTTCTACTCTTCTCCACTCCTTCGAATGCCCATCCTGGTCTCAGAAGGGGGTGTGTTAGAAGGCTGGGCGGGCTCATGGCATGTGAGTATGGGGGCAGAGAAGGGTGAGCAGCTTTCATTCCCTCCCTCTCTGACTTGTTTGCTGGTCAATTTCAGTTAGCTGAACTGGAATAAGAGTATAAAAGATCCTCCCTCTCCCCGCCCCCCACCAGGACTCATGATCTCCATGAAACCAGCTTTTTGAGTTCTGGACTGGAGAGAGGTGATGGGGAAGGTGCCAATCCCCTGGGCCCGATACTCCATGTCCCTGTTTGCTTAGTAGAGGAAAAGCTGTGGGGAGGAGAGAGAGATAGAGGTTTGCCTGGAGGTTAGAAAGGAACAGAAAAAAGAAAGGGAGAAAGAAGCAAGGACAAGAAATTTCAGTGCCTTTGGACATCAAAAGAACTATATGCAAATGAAATGCAAATAAAATGCAAATTATCTCATCCTCTCTCTCACCCCACCCTTTCTGGACAGCTGGAGGATTTATTCAGAGAGTAGCCAAAGCCTTACTCCAGGATGCTATAGTTCTGAAACCGATAAACTCTGAGCCCTCCTCTGGTCCTCCTGGAGCGACATCTAACCCCCTTGGCTGCACCCCTAGGGAGTCACTAGCTCCCTAGGCTCCATTTCTACTTGAGCATACATCAGCTTCTTTTGCTTGAAGGACAGAGGGCTCTAGGAGCGAAGCCTCGCCTTCTGGACACATTGGCTGGAAATGGCCTACAGCCCTGGAGAGGGTGCTGCAGGGAGGGAGGCGGGCCAAGCCCTATTTCCCACCTGAGCAGAGATAAGTGGCCTTCCTGGCTGTAGGCCCTGCCGCTCACTCCCACTTCCTGTCATGTCAGCTGGATTGAGTTGTCAGGGCTGGGAGAAGGGCGGAGAGCTAGGTGTTTTGGAAAGCCACCAAGCAACAAGTCCCTTCTAGCACCTTCCTTCTGCCAGATGAGCCATGGGGCCCAGAGTGTGGGGGTACAGAGTGGGGGTCAGCTCCTTGCCTTGGGGTGATTAAAGGGAGTGGATCCCAACTCAGGGTTCCCAAAAAAGCAGATGGAAGCAAAGTAGAGGCCAGGAAGTACTTCCAGGCCTGTTTTCAATCACACCTCAGAGTAAATCTGATAGCAGCACAGCCAGGAGGCATTTGCAGAACACAGGTGAAGGGTATTAGTGTCAGGGGACAAAATAGGAGATGTCCCGGGAACGAGGATAAAGCAGCTGTGTCTGGAAAGTTGACTGGAGAGGACACTGGAGTCAGGATACAGAGCTGTTCCCTGCCCTGCTATCCCTAAAGCTGACTACCATCCCCCACTAGGGACATCCTGCCCTGCCCAGTACCCAGCCTTTACCCACATTGGGGGAGGGGAGAGTACACACACATTCATTATCCATTTTGCACTTAAATTTCAGAATAATAGATAATAACAATATGCATTTAATTTAAAGACAGGATAATAAAAACTCTCTTCCAATCAACTTTTTTGACCTTGAGGCCAGCATTGGGCCTGGGCTGGACCTCTCTAATCCTACCTTCAACAGACCCCTACCTCAGCCAGCCCTTTCCTGGCTCTCCCAGCCCACCTCAGACCAGGTAACCTTCCTGGTCCACCTGCATGCAGCCTCAGGGCAAGTCTAGGCTCAGCGCGCCCTCTTGTGGTAATGGGGGCATATGACCCTGACTTTTGCACACCTACTTACAAGACCTTGAGAGTCCTCCTCATAGGAGCACCCATCCATGGCTGCGGGAACCACAAGTGAGGGCCCAGTTCCAGGCAAGCTGGAGATGTAGAATTTTAGTTACAGAACCCTGTTGGGTCTTCCAGTCCCTGCTCACCATGAAAGGCCAGACGTCACCATATACCATGTAACCTCAGTTGGAGTCAGCCAGCTGTGTTCTGCCCAGTCAATGCAGGGACGGGAGCTCCTGGCTTTGTTGGGCTGTTTGTCCTATTGTCCTGTTGCTGGACAGCTCTGCCAATTAAAAGGTCCTGCATCGTATTCTGCCACCTGGGGCTGCTGAGCCCCATGCCAACGCTACACCCACGTGTGTTGGGAGATCAGTGGCCATTCATCCCTTCAAAGCTGTATTGAGTACCCACCGGAGCCACACACTGGGCTAGGAGCTGGAAATGCAACAGACACTGTCCCTCCCCCAGAAAGCTCACAGTCTGTTGATGCTTGTGGACCAGTGAGCAGGGAAGTCCCTCATCCTGTGGCATGTACTCTAACAGGAAAGCAGAGTGTACCACAGGCACTGGCTGTGGGGTACACCTTACCCGAATTTTGGGGCATCAGGAAAGGCTTCTGGGAGGAAAGGATGTCTAAGCTGAGATCCCAGCGAATAGGGGGAAAGCAAAGGGAAGAACCAGCACATGCCAGGCAGGTGCGTGGAACATTCAGGGAGCCCCACGCAGTACAGGCAGGGACTGAGTACAAGAGGTGGACCAGCATGAGTGAGTGATGGAGACAATATTCCTACAGGGAGGACCTTGAAGCTGCCTGACTTAGGTGGAAATAATTCTCCAGTTTCAGTAACAGGTGACTTGTGACACACATCACAGCTGATTGCAGCACAGCCTTGAATAGCAATTCCAAGGTTAGGGATTGCCGGGGAGGAGGGTGCTGGCGAAAAGTTCCTCTGTGAAGGAGCAGGGAGCATTAGAGCAGAGGTGGAGAGGGAACCGGGTTTGAGGTATTCTTCATTTTGTTCTTCAGATGGGAAGATCTGAATTGTCTCGGGGCTGTTGGGAAGGAGGCAGGAAAGAGAAATGGAAGAGGAAGAGAGGATAGTTTCCCCTGAGAGGCAGGGTCCTGAGGAGGGGGGAGGGGCTGGGGTTCAGAGCCCTGGGGCGGGGGAGAAGGGACGCATGCAGGTCAGAGAGTGGCGTGGCAGCGTGGTGTTCCCGCTCCCGCTTCTGCTTTCTGTGATGTAGGAGAGGAGGGAGCTGCGAGCGGAATGGCATTTCACCCTGCCTCTCCCTGCTCAGGAATCAGGACCTTTTCAGAGCCTGACATGCAGCAGGAGCCAGGGCCGGGGAGACAGTCTCTCCCCCGGACACCGTCCATCCAGTCTCCGCTGGGCTGGCTCCCGAGGTTGCTCTGCCCGTCTTTCCCTTGCTCCACCAGAAGCCCCTGAGGTCCGGCCCTTCTCCACTGAATCCCTGCCGAGGGAGCCTGCACTTGTCACCTTGCTTCTCTCTTCTTCCCTTCCCCTGTCCATCCTTCTGGGTCCCCAGAATGGTTATCAGTCAGGGTCTCTACAGGAAAACAGAGTCAACTCAGCTGTGTGCCTGTAATGAAAGTGACGGAGGTGCAGCAGGCTTGTGGGAACCAGCGGCCAGAGAGGAGCAATGCAGGGAAGCGAGGGCTGAGGAGGTGGGGGCGGCAGAGCGACGGAGCCCCGGGACAGCTAGAGCCCTGGAGGAACGAAGCCAGTGCGGCAGGTGTGGTGCGGAGCAGCAGGTTGCAGGTAACACATGCACTCTGCGCTCTCGCCCCGTCCTCCCATCTGCGGGCTCTTCTCATTGGCTGAAGCTAGAGGGTTACTCCATCCACTTTGCCCAGGTCCAGTGAAAACCCCGGGGACAGGGGTCCCCCAACTGTGGGGCCCCACAGTTCCCCTCCTAGGGCCTCCTATTGCTAACAAGACTGCAGGGAGAAAGTCCCCAGCAAGGCCCAGCCCGGCCTGAGTGAGGCTGCCGGGGGGCCTGGCACGGTTCTTCTCCTCTCTGGCTTGAAGAGGCACTGGTGAGGGTTAGGTTCGGGTCTTCCTCGAGGGCACCTTGCTTACCTTGGCAAAGGGGACCAATCAGGAGCACGTTCCTGCCAACTCTGCTCCCAGGGCAGCTTTGGACACTCTCTTCCCCTACGTATTCAGTGCTTGCTACTACGGGCACTGGCCCAGCCGGTGGTCCGCACACCACACTGCTCACCCTGCCCAAACCTGGGGGCCCCTCCCACAGGTGAGCTGTGCTCTCTGAGGCTCAAGCTGGCCAACATGTTAAAACCATCTGGGTTAGGAGGTGGCCTGGGGGAAGGAGGTGGCATGTGGGAAGAAGGTGGCATGTGGGAAGAAGGTGGCATGGGGGAAGAAAGCCTGGGGTTGGATCCCAGCCCTGTTCTGGTGAGCTCTCCAAACCTGGGCAAGGCACACTCTTTTCTAGGTGAGCCACATCCATAAAATGTTATAGAATCTCTACGAGGAGCCAATGGGCTGACTCGCGTGAAGGCGCTTTGTAACCCCCAAAGCCTGCAGAGGAAGGAGTACGGATATGACCCCTCCCAGGTGTTCTAACATGGCCGTGACGGCCTCTTAAGGATAGGAAAGGCTTATCTCAGTGTTTCCCAAATAGCTGCCCATCTACATCTATTTTAACAAGCTCCCAAGTGATGCTGGTGCACGCTAAAACTCGAGAATCTCGGCAGAGAAGTAACCATCACAGAATTTCAGGCGTGGTGACAGAGTGGGGTTGAGGGGGTTGGGAGGAGGGTGGTCTATCACGGCCTGTGGCATGTGGTCCCCTGGGAGGCATGTACTTTGCAGAGTGTAATGTCAGTCTCAAAATATCAGGGAAGCTTAATTCTCCTCCCCATCCCCCTAGACCAGGAAGGGGCCCACGGCAGGGATGTCTGGTGATGGTGTCCAGAGCCCTCTCACTG
Organism: Indri indri; assembly: GCA_004363605.1. Classification (NCBI taxonomy): domain Eukaryota; kingdom Metazoa; phylum Chordata; class Mammalia; order Primates; family Indriidae; genus Indri; species Indri indri. The sequence continues at coordinate 36,095 of RJWJ010006271.1, forward strand.
CAGGGGACTGGCAGGCTGGGAGGTGCGAGTCAAGGAAGGTCAGAAAAACACTCCAAGTCTTGAAAACACTGGCTAACACAGTGAGCTCTCATTGTGTACTAGGTACTTGACATGCAAGAATTCACTTAAGTCTCACAAGGGAGCTCATTTTATAGATGAGGGAGCTGAGGCACAGACAGGTAAAGTAACTTGGCCCAGGATTGCACAGCAAGTACACAGCAGGGCCTGGATCCGACGCTGGAAGTCTCATTCCAGAGTCGTGATCTCTTCTCTTGCCTTCGAGCTGGCTTAGTATGGTTGCGTCTATGTCTTCTTCAGTGCAGATGCTTTACTTTATCCTTCCCTAGTAACACCCCTCCCGTGCCTCCCCTTTCCCTGCCCTCCCCAAATGCCTGAGCGCACAGTAGGTGCTTTAGAAGTCGTTGTGCCAAGATAGGTCACGGGGACATTTCTGACACCAGGTGGCAGCATTGGCTAAAAGTTCTCTCCAAACTCCGGGTCTAGTGTTGTCAGTCAAGTAAAAACTTAAAACTTTTATTTCTGGTACAAATGATAAATACTTTGCATTAAAAATCTAGAATTCAAGTTTTCCTCATACTTCATGCCCCCTCCCCACCCCAGAAGCTTACAAAAATATTTCTGTTTAGAAGGGAAAGAGCTGGTGCCTGTTCTAGAGGTGAAGTCCAGGTCTGGGGCAAGGCACGCTGGTGTGTCTCAGTGGCGGGAGGGCTCCACCTGCCCCACAGGCGGCTGTGGCCAGGGCAGAAGCGAGAAGAATGTGCCATAATGTGGTACAGGGGCTGTGTCCCCAACAGCTCCCTCTTGGGGCGGTAAAGATCCCCTCACTGCTGGGGAGAAGGAAGGTGCAGACGGGCCAGCTCCTTCCAGATGTGTGTGGGGAGGTGGGCGCAACAGGCCTAGACACCTTTTTAGGGTCTACACCTTGAAAGAGTTCTGCAGAAGAATCATGGGCCACCACATTCCGGCTGCTTGAAAGTGAACGCTCCGGGGGAGATGAAGGAGGGGACGGGTGCCAGTTTGGAGAGCCCCTTTCTCCCTCTCTGCCCCCAAGGAAGGCACAGGGTGGCAGTGGGGGCTGCCTTCATGAGTGACCCCTGCCAGGCCACACCTATTTCACAGTTGAGGGAGATGGGGCCAGAGGGGCTCCCAAGGGCTCGGGCCAGGGCGGTGGGGAGGAGGAAATAAGGCCTCAGGAGGGGTCACCACCCTCTAGTGGCTGGGGGAGGAGCGGTGGGCCCAGAACAACCACCTCCAGGCCCACCCCGTCCCCAGCCCAGCTAGGGGTCCTCATCCCAGAGACACAGCTGCCTCTGGGGCACGTAGAAGTCAAAGCTGTAGCTCTTCTGGCAGCTGCGGATGCCGCACTTGTAGGGCGCAGGCCGGTCGCGGCTGTGGCAGTACTTGAGCATGCAGGGGTACCAGGCCAGGCTCAGGCCGTAGTGGCAGACACAGGGCTTCCCGCGGTCTGCTACCTGCCTGCAGCCAGGCAGCTCCGCCTGCTCTGAGGCCTTGGGCAGAGCCTCAAACACAGAGCTGTCCACACCTGGGGAGAGAGGCAAGGATCAGCGGGGGATGGAGGGAGGCGGTCGTCCCCTGCTTGGCCTCTTGAGTCATTCAACAGGCATTTATAGACACCTCGTCCCCACGGCTGCCACGAGGACACAGGGCTAAGACCTGGGTGCCAGGCTCCTCGCTAGGCTACAGGAAGAAACAGATTAAATAACAATGACCCTCATCCATGGAGTCTGTGGACTCTACATGCAGTACCTCTTTCGATCACCCTGTGAGATACTGTCGTCCCAGTTTTAGTGATGCAAAAAGTGGCCCAGAGAGGTGTGATGATCTGGCTGAAGTTACACACAGTAAGAGTGGAGTCAGGACTGGAACTCAGGTCTGTCTGACTTCAAGGCCTCTGCTCAGCCACGCTGCGACCCGACGCTTTGAAAAAATCACATGCTGGCGTGTGTTGAAATAGAAGCGTGAGGAGACAGGGTAGGAAATCAAAGAAGCCTTCTTTAAAAAAAGATGGTATTTGAGTAGGGCCAGGCAGGGAAGGGACAGCACAAACATGCCCACAGAGGGGGCGGTCGGGGTGGTGAGGGCTCGGGGCGGATGGCAGAGTGTGCATGTGAGGGGTGCTGCCAGGGGCCTGGCTGGTGTGGCTCAGTGGCTGTGGGAAGGACCAGCTTTTGGGGGATGCCCATATCAAACCTGCGCCTTGGTGTGGGGTGCAGGTCACTGGGGAGGGTGTGTGTGTGTGTAGGGCATGACTGCAGCTCCGTTGGGCATTTCTAAATCCAGCCCTGCCCCGGGAGGGACAGGCGTTTCTCCAGTGCTCAGGAGGCTGGGCATAAAGACCAGGGCCTGGAGCTGGAATGGTGACTTATCTCTGTCCCCTCTACACAGAGGACCTGAGGGCAGTCCTGGGAAAGGCACCCAGAGATGGGACAGCACGGAAGTCACAGAGGTGAGGAAGGCAAGGACCACACAGAGCTGGGAGGATTCCTGAGGATCCTGGGGAGAGATGCTGGCAGCTGGCACCAGGGACGGTGTGGAGCTAATTTCTGAGAGGTGGCAGCAGAGGTGGGCAGTGGGGAATGGGTGCCTGTGTCCTGCTCCCACGACAGAAGGCCCCATCCCTGTGTCCTCGCTAAGGGCAGGGGACAAGGGGCAGTGTCTAGGACTGTCCTCTACAGGGCCTAGCAGAGTCTATGTGTCCCTGCCTGCAATGGGTCCCTTTCCTCTGGCCGACTCTTCTCACCGAAGAGCCACATAGGCCCCACTTCCTCCAGGAAGCCTTCCCTGACCAATGGCAGCCTGGTTTAGGGTCCCTCCCCTGAATGCCCTCAGCTCATCACTGTACTCCACCATGTTTCACTCTACAGACCTGGAGGTTGTGGAGGCGGCTCTCGGAGGACAGGAACTGGGTGTCTACCTCTCTCATTCCCGTATCAATACATCTCTGCAGGTGCTCAATAAATGCCTCCTGAGTGAAAGAGCCACTCAACTACGACCCCCTCCCCTCCTCTTCCCTCGGCCCAGCAGCAACAGTGCCCAGCCCCCGCTGACCTTGTCCCAGCCAGAACTGGACGTCCTCCTGGCGGGTGTAGATGGCATCCACAGCCTCGGCACACACATTATGGAGATGGGGGCTCAGCAGAGCCCCCTGGCTGAAGTTGACAGCGATGTCCATGTACAGCTGCTCCAGGCCCCGAACCTCCTCAGCCTGCCGTACCGCCCGTGGGTTTTTCTGTGTGCAGGAGAGGAGCCACTCCTACCCGGCCTCAGAACGCTCCCTGCCCATCTGCCCCTGACCCCTGATCTTTCCAAGATCCAGGGAACAGAGTCTCGCTGGGAAGGACAGGCAAAGGGGTGGGGGGAGGGCCCCAGGGCAGGCCCTGCTGGATAGGGTAGGGGGCTTAGATGAGGCTGGGGAGAGGCCCAGGGTCTAGGAAGGGACCGGGAACAGGTCAGCAGGTTTAAGGGTTTTGAACACTACGCTGAACACTTTCCATACGTTATCTCATTGAATTCTCCCTATACCTATTTTCTTAATAAGAAAACTGAGGCTTTGAAGGTGACATAACTTGTCCAATGTCAGCTGGCTAATGAGCGATGGAGGAGATGTGGTGCCCGAGTCCCTAAGCTCCATCCTAAATGGCGGGGAGCTGGGACCACGGGACTGGAGAAATCTCAGGGGCTGGGAGTTCAGTTAGAGATCTGGGGCTGTGGGGTCAGGTTTAGCCTGCAGCAAAATCAGAGGGTTCAGGACTCCTGGGGTAAGTGGGTGCCAGGGCTGAGGGCTAAGGTGGGGCAGGGGTGACAGGTCCATGAACAGCGTGAGGATGAGGACCTGGGTGGGGTGGGGCAGGCCTGGGGCAGGCACTCACCTGCCGAAGCTTGGCCATGGCCTCACTGGGGATGATCTCATTGTGGTGCAGACGGGTGACGAAGCAGAGGGCCTGGAACTGACTCTGTCCCTTTTCCAGCTCCCCCAGGATCAGGGCCCGGAAGATCTTCACATCCTGAAGGAGAAGGGCAGGAGGATGGGAGACCAGCTGGAGGGAGCAGGGCTTCCCTGCCAGCCGGGTGCTCAGCCAGGACGCTGTCTGGCAATAGACACCTCCCTCCCGCTGGTCTAGGAATTTTTATCTTTTCTATTTAAACCCCCGACTTAAAAGAACATACCCCAGGTGTTCCAAAGCCTCCTAGAAAAGTAAGTGATAAAATGGAGAATTTTTCAAAAGAGAACCCTCAGAAGTGTGAAGCTTCACCTTGAAGGAAACAGCACCTCTTTTGGCAGCTTGCTTATTCATAGCTGACGACTCCCCTCGGTGGAGCCCCCTCATGTCACCTTCATGTGGTGGGGGGAGGGTGTGGGCCTCTACAACCGCCTGGGCAGCGTGTGGTGCTGAGGGGCTGCATGCGCAAGTCTTTAAGTCCCTCTGACATTTTGACTGGTATGTTTGGGGAGAGGCCTCGAGATGCCACTGGTGCTTCTGTACCCAGGCTCCTGGCTGCCCACCTCCGGCTGCCTGGGCTAGTGGGGGCAGGATGGGCTAAGGGCAGGGCAGCAGGCTGGCTGCAGCTGTTGCCTCCTTCCGGGGGCTGGATGGCTCAGTTTCCCCTTTTCCTCCCCACTTCCCCTTCCCCTGTGGGGTTACTAAGGGCAGTGCCCGAAGCCCAAGGGCTCCTTCCTGTTACTGACTCACCGCGTGATGGGGGAATCCTGATGCGGGCAGAGGGAGAAGGGCCCAGGGTGGCACGGGGCCCCTTCCCAATCTGGGGGCCGGAACCCTGTGCTCCACCCAACTGCACTGCTCACCATGGCCCCACCACACCAGAAGTGCCCCCCACCTTCTCGCCCATCTCTGTGCCTTGACTCTGTTCTCTGTGATGTTAACATCTGAATCTGTCAAGAGCCCTCCCACCATGGAGGCACCCTGGCCTCAGTGACTGTTGTCTGCTGGGGAACCCCAAGGCTGCCCTGGCACTTAGAATATGCAGCGCTGTGTATCTATTCAGCTATCAGTGCATGTGCCCCCGCCCCACCCCCACTAAGAGAGCCCCCATTCTACTGTGCACCTGCTAGAGTGGGAAGGGCTTGAACAGGGTCTGAATGTCCCCCTAGAGCCCAGAGACAGGCAGCGAGGGGCCCATGGCTCCACTGCAAAGCTGCGATGGATTAGCTGGTGCCCCAGGCTTTTCCCAGCTTCTCTCCTTTGTAACATAGGGCTGATTCCTCATTTCCCTGATAGGGTTGTGGTGAGGACTAGGCAGGTTATTTGGAAGAATGTTCACACAGAGCTCAGTAAGTGCTCGCTGTGATGACTGTTGTAGGTGATCAGCTACACACGGGTGCCTGTCATCTCAAACCCCCATGCATTTCTGCAGTGCTTTAACTCTACAAGGAAGTTTCTCTTGCTTCCTTTTGCTGTAAATGATCTCTGGAATAATGTGGTGTGGGAGTATATGGGGAGATTTTCCAGAAAGGGAAACTGAGGCCAAGCTAGTGAGAAAGATTCCACTGGGTTCCTTATGATCCCAGAGACCAGTGAGGAAGGTGAGTCAGAGCTCGTGTTAACCTCGCTTCCTCTCAACAGGAAATCCCTTCTCGGGTCACGATGCTGGAATCTCCCTGTCCCGCCAGCCTGGGCTATCTGATCTTTCACTCAAGCTGGCTGAGGGGAGACGGGAGGCTGGTCTGCTTGTAGCATATTCCATTCCGGGCTCAGTTCCTGACAGGTGAGACTTGATACCAGACTTCCCCTGCTAGAGCTTGAGTCAGGCGATGTCCCTGGCAGGATCCTACAGGCAGAATTCAAAACCCACTTCCCTGGTATTCCAGGTCTGAGTCTTTGGGAAGAATCTTCTCTGCATATTCGCAGCATCTTCTATGACACCGCTGGTACATGCGATACCCTGCAGTCTCAGGGCTGCTGAGGGGTCTCACTGCTTGGTGACATCACCTGCCTACCATTAACAGGAGAAGGTATCTGAACTTTTAAACCAGACCAGAGGGTGAAAGGAATCTGAGCTTTTCCCCTGCTTCTATCAGTATATTAAATAACAATGACAATGACAACAACCAAATATTACCAAAATGGGAAACTGACTGGGCGTGCAGAAAGGTACTGAGAATTTCTCATTGAGATAGAAGATTTCCTCTGTATCTCCTATCTGTGTAGGACCAAGAGTTATTGAAGTTTCTAACCAGAAGAGACAAATCATTGTTATCATGGGTCCAAAAGAATGTGTGATCCTATTTAAGATCCTGGCGACAACAGGAGGTAGGAACTATGATTGTTACTGAGCTTGGACTGGGCAACTTGTTCAAGGTCACGGACTAAGAGGAAACACAGCCGGGATTTTAACGCTGGCAGGTCTCACTCAAAGCCCGAGCCTTCTTAACCAGAATGCACAACTGTCTTCTAGATCAACTAGTCTAATTCCCTTGATGTTCAGCTAAAGAAACTGGAACTCAGGTACACAGACAGAATGTGGCCTGCCCGTGGCCCCCTGCTGGCCAGTGGCAGAGGCAGGATTAGAACTCGGTTCCCTTTTTTAACCATGCCTGTCTGGTGGCAGTCTCCTGTGAGTCCTCTGTCTACCTGCCCTGAAAATGTGGTGGCTCCAGCTCATGTTCCTGTGACTAACAACCCGCATGACACAAATAAGGGAAGATGAAGCAAGGACCCTTCTAACCCACCTGCCTGCCTTGCCAAGAGCCTCTCTAATGCTCCAGTCTTTTTGTCCCATTTCTCCAGAAAACCACACCACATTCCACTTGCTGACCCAAGAGGGACCCCTAGTTTCTGGATCTAACTATTTGGTAACAGGGATCCATCGTCCTGACCATGTTCCTCCAATTAACTTTCTACGCCCTGCACCTCGGACTCACTAGAAAGGTTCCAGGACCCCCTTTTCCTCCAACCTTCACAGGGCAGGGAACATCTGGCCAGATGCTAAGTCCAGGCCAGATGGAAGCCTGGCTCCCAGACCTCCTCCTTGCCCAGGAGTCCCTTGGGATGATTCCCTGATGTGGCCTAGAGCCCATGCTCTAGCCCATGGCACAGCTGGGGAAGAACCCACGGCAGGGAGTGCAGGCAGCTTCTCAGGCTGAGACTCAGCTAGGACTCCCAGACGGGAGGTTTCTACAAGGCTCCTTCTCCCATGAGCTCCCAGGAACCTTCCACCCGCTAGGAGCAGCCCACCAGAGGAACCGGAGCACACGGCAACCAGAGGGTGTGGCAAGTGTGCCAGGGAGATAGTGTTTGCTAAAGTCCTTGCCTGCAGCTGTAAGTGAGCAGTAAGTAAGTAAGTAAGGAGTAGTCTCTAGGACAGCACAGTCGTTAAGAACAAGGGCTCTGGAGCCAGTGTTACCTGCATTCAGATCCTGGCTTTGCCACTACAAGCCATACAACCTTGGGGGAATTTACTTAACCTCACTGTACCTTATTTTCCACATCTGCAAAATGAGTTAAACAACAGTACCTACCTCGAGGGACTGTCGTGAGGAATAAATGAGTGAAAGGTCTCAGAACATAGTGGGCTGAACTCTCAGTTTCTCTCCTATTGCTGCAATGCCTGGCCCTGTGTTTGCCTTGCTCCAGCTGGAGTCTACTCCAGACCAAAGAGGCAGGAGCAAAGATTTTTCTCCTACAGATGCACCTGAGGCCCCAGATAGGTTGGGTGACTCCTCTGGGGCTTGCAGGTAATCGGCCACTCAGTAGAAGAGCGCTGACTGGCATTACTGGGAAGCAGGGCCTTCACAAGCACTGGGCTGGGCAGGGGGTTGGCCAAAGCCAAGACAAAGGCCCCTGTCCTCAAGGGGCTCACAGGAGAGGCTGACTTCTGACAACCAAAGTCAGCGCACCACAATAGGGCCTTGAGCTGTCCTTTATGCTAAGTGCTATGAAGGCCAAGGATGGATGAGGGAGCACTTGTCCCTTAAGGATGGAGCTGGGGGTGGAGTGAGGGACATTTCAGTGGTCCTTGACAGTTAAAGGACAGAAGACTTTCCAGCAGAGAGGCATTTATAGAAGACGGAGGCATGAGGCTCTCCTAAAGCCCCCATCCGATCATCCCTCCATGGCACTGTCATCTGATGACCTCATGCCCTTCAAGGGCTCCCCCTGTCCTCATCATAAAGCATGCCCCCAGAGCCTGGCACCCCAGGTCCCTGCCCACAGCAACTCTTGCACTCCCCATGCACTGAACCGAAGAGCCTGCAGGTCCTGAAAGGAGAGACGCCATGTCTCCCCTTGTGCCTTTCCATGAGCCAAATCCTCTGCTGGGATGCCTTGTGCCCATCCATCTATCATCCTTCAGGGCTCGGTTCCCACGTACCCCTCCTCTGGCTGTCCTCCCCAACCCTCCCACAGAGGTGGCCTGTCCCAGCCACAGCTTCTAGAGCAGTAGTCCCCAGCCTTTTTGGTACCAGGGACCAGTTTCAGGGAAGACAATTTTTCCATGGGTGAGGGTTGGGGTGTCATGGGCAGGGAGGAGGGGTGTTGTGCAGAGTTCAGGCAGTGATGTGCAACCTGTTTCCTAACAGGCCATGGACAGGTACTGGGCTGTGGCCCGGGGACTGGGGACCGCAGCTCTAGAGCACGAATCCCACTGTGTTCACAATGATCTCTTTACTTGTCTTTCCTTCCCGACTTGAGCCCTTGAGGCTGGGATAGCGTCTTATTTGCAATGTATCCCTGCCCCCCTCCATCACAGCAGGTGCTCGATAAACGCCTGATAATGAATAAACAGAGGAAGAGTGAACCAACAAGAGCATGGAAGGGTTTTTCTGAGAAAAGGGATAGGAATGTAGCAGGGGAGGGACACAGGGGAGGGCAGTGAGTGGCTGAATAGAAGGCTGGCAAGAGGGCCGGGACACGGCAGGACACAGGGCCTGAGTGCCCAGCCTAAGCTTCATCTTGCACATCACTGGGGTGTGGAGGGGAGGTTCTCTGGTCTCAGACCCCGCAGCCAGCCCAGCCTCCCGCCACCACCCCCAGGGCAATGGGAAACGAAGCCGCCCCTTCCCTCCACACCCTCTCCCTGCCCACTACTCCGCAAGGCTGGTCAGAGCGCAGGCCAAATCCATCCTTCCAGGCCCTCGTGAAGCGCTTGTCCCCCCACCGCCCAGCTCCTGGACAGCTGGCGTTCTCTCCTGGGAGTTTCCTCTGCCATCTTGGTCTCTTTCCCATCACACCAGAGAGCGTGATTCTGGGGCCCAGACTGAGCCAATCTAAATATTTATTCCTCTGCTCCTGGCTGGGGCTGCTTTATGGCTAGAGAAGGGGCCAGCTTCGCTGGGCTGGGGAGGGGAGAGGGAGGGGTTGGCCTGGAGAGCCAGCCGGAAAGCAGTGCTGTCCTAACCCTATGGCAGAACCAGGAGCGCCCCGGCTGCTCTGCCCAAGCTCCTCCGGCAGGAAAGGGGTGGGTGGATTCAACCCACAGCCAGGCCAGGCACGTCCCCAGGCGACCCCCCTTAAGAGATGCCCGCATACCCTCAGGGCAAGGCCCCGGACAGAGGCTTCTTGTCATGGGGCATCAGCGCAACCACTAGTCGGGAGCAGTGCCCCCTGCCCCCCGCCCTCCCCCAGAGCCTCCAGTGCTCTGTCAGCCAAATCCCAAAGGTCACCACTGTCCTGACTGCCCCAGGAACAATGCGAGGCTTTATGTGGATCAACTGCACCCCACTGTCCCGCTGACTCAGGGCTCCTAAGACAGGGCTCCCCGCTTCCCCCTCACCCAGATTCCCAGACCAGGCGCCTCCCTTGCTCCCTGCCCTTTCTCTGAATCCCCAGTGGCAGCCACTGAAACACTCGCCAACTTAGAGGATGTTAGCTCCTAACGATGCTCTGGTCCTTCAAGCAGAAAAAAGCAGCTGGAACAATATGCTTAACAGCGTGCGGCAGGAGAGCCGGGGCGGAGGGACGGACTGGGCCTGCCTGGCACTGGCATTTCACTTCTCACTTGCCTCTGCTGGCCTCTGCTCTGCGAGGGCCTCTTAGTCACTTCTCACACCAAGCCTCGGGCATCACACTATTGCCCCTGTTGTTCAGGCGAGGAGCCTGGGCCTCAGAGACGTTAAGTGACTTGCCAAGTTGCATAGCTGGTAAATGGCAGAAAAATGAACACAATGAGTGCTCAGTGTATCTGCGAGATATTTTTTTCAATCGTCCCCTTCACCCCACTCCCCCAGAAGCCACAGAGAGGAGGGAAAAGTCTCAAACTTCATCTACCTGCAGTTATGAGCTGGGGGTCAGGGGCCCAGCCCGAGTCTGGACGCAGGAGGGCTTCTCTGCAGATTTGTTCCTCTGCGCCAAGAGTTTTTTCAGCTTCCTTCTTCTCCTTCCCTTCCCCTCCCCAGGGTTCTTCAGCCTTCTGGAAGGAGCCCACTCACGGTGCCATGGAAGCACAGGCAGGCAGTCAGGACATAGCAGAAGGATCCCTGGGTCCTAATCCTGGATCTTGTCAAAATCATCCCAAAGCTGTGGGGCTCAGTTTGCACAGCAGCAAGATAGGGGCAATCCCTGCCTCGTGGTGTGCACTGCAGTGAGGACGTGTGACTCGAGTGACTGCTCAATGGGTGATCTCGAGACACTGGGACAGTCCTCACCTCAAGGCTGGGCCCTCCGCGTGACAGGAGTCTGTCCTGAGTTTACCCACTGCCACCTCTCTGTGCCTTGGGAAGCCTGGCAGGAAGAACTCCACCGCCGCCTCCCCCCACCCACTTTCCAGCAGGCCACTCCATTGTCCCCAGGCCTGGGATCTTTTGCTAGGACTCCACCTGGACACAGCACTCAGGGCTGGGAGATGCTGGCCAAGCTCCGGGAAGCACGTTTGAACCCTCAGGTGGGGCTGCTCATCCCTGATCCAAGGAGGAATTCCTGAGACTGGCGTCAGACCCGAGGGCCCCAAGCATAAGAGCCTGGTCATTCTGACGTCTCTGAGGAAATGCTCTGAGCTGCAGAGAGGTCTGAGCCTCCCCGAAAGCATCTCTACTGCCTTCTGTTCCCCAGGAAGACTTGCCATGCATCACATGCCTCCACGCCAACCTCAGGGGACCTAACATGGACAGGGAAGGGGGAGACTGCGGCTCTAAAAGCCTCTCCGTCCACATCTGTGTGATGTGATATCCCCTCGGGATAACAGCCTCAGGCAGCAATGTGGCCATTTGCACATTCCGCTTCTTCACTCGCTGCAGCCCAAGGCTCTCGGTGTTACTCCCGCACCCCCAGACCAGGGACTGTAGCACTCTGGACTCTTCCTTCCTCTGGTGCCCACTCACCCATCGGCGCCCGGGACAGGGCTTGTGTTTCCACCCTCCCCGGGTCCTTGTCCCGTGGGGTGACCCGGAGCTGACCATGGCTCCCCGTCCCAGGCTCCAGCCGTGGGCCCTCGTGGTCTCCTCCCTTCACACTTTTGGAGTCTGTGTCTCCTCCTTTCCCCTCGAGACGTACCCCCCACCCCGATGCAGTCACACATGACTTTCTGCATATCTTTCCGCCCCACCCTCCCCATCCGGTCAGCACTAAGCCAGGCTGCCTGGGACATGACTCATCCCCTCCCCACATTTTGGACACTCAGACTGCGGGACAGAGGCAAAACAGAGCTTGGACAGGGACACCAACTTGGGGGAGAGAGGGCTGTCACGCAGCCAGGTGAGAGACTAGGGATGGTGACATGACTGTTACTAGATACGCCAGTGATTATGTCCATACAGGTCTAATTATGCATACAGGATCTGGAGTATAAAGAAGAGTATTGCCTATTGAATGTACATTACGGATTAGAGTTCTTACACTGAGAGCATGGGGAATTAGGCCTGAAGTACACACGCTGCTCAAAACACACTGGGGTTACGGTGGGTAGAGTGATGGGTTTCAAATTTGTGACTGAGTTTGGGCCCTGCCTTCACTGAACGAACTAACCTGGCTCCTCCGCCAGGCCCCCTCCACTTCCCTGGAACAGCTGGAGCAGCGGTTCCTGAACTTTGCTGCACATCGGAATCACCTGGGGTGCTTTAAAAAATGCTGCTGCCTGACTCCCACCCTCAGACATTCTGATTTAATTGGTCTGTTGTGTGGCCCAAGCATGGGGCTGTTTTGAAGCTCCCCAAGTGATTCTGATGTGCAGCGAAGCTTGGGAGCGCTCAGCCTGAGGGACATCAGCCTTAGGGCAGGGCTGGCAGTAATGCGCAATAACCATTTGATAGCTTCAAGCTACTCACGGAGTCTGTTAGCTTCACCTGGGCACCAGGCTGTGTGTCCTACCATGGGCTGATGACTGTGGCTGCTTCAGGTCCCAGGGTGGCAGTGTGGGGGAGGGTCAGACTATGCTGGAACCCTGCCTGGGGTATTGGCAAACAGGGGGGGTGGGAGGGGCCGGGGAGAGGGTGTGGGTCTGGGGTAGGGGGATCAACGAGACAGAGGGCTTCAGTCCAGCCAGCACAGGGGGATTCCTTGCTGCCCTGGGTAGGCTGTCAGGACAAGGATGGCTGCTCCTGTTCTGAGGGGCTGGCCAGCAATTCTGGAGCTTCAAGGAGAAGGTTGCAAAGAGGAACTCAAGGCCCCTCCAGGCTCAGTGCTGACTGTTCTGTGTGACCTGGGGTCCATCATTCAAACTCTTTTGAGTCCAGATTTAGCAGGGAGGATCCTTGCTGCCATGGTGTTGTGAGCCACAATTATCAAAGCCAATTGCTTCTATTTCTCAAGCACTTAACACAGTATCAGAACACAGCGTGAGCATTTCCTGTGCATTACCCTGTTTGGTTCTCCCAACAACCATGGGACATGTACAATTATTATCCCCATTTTACAGATGAAGAAATGGAGGCTTGGAGAGACCAAATTGCTTGCCCAAGGATAACCAGCTAATAAGTGGTAAACCAGGTCTGTCTCATTCAGTCTGGACTGTCTCTCCCGAGAGTGATCAAATGGCAACCATCACTCTTCCCAAGTGGATTAGGGACTTTTCTCCAACCAACCCAAATGGGTTTGGTACAGAACACACAAAAAACACAACTTCCAAGCCTTTTTCTTACAGGAAAAATCATTACTCCTGGAAAGAACTTTCTTGTGGAAATCTGCCACCAACTATGAGGCATGAGGCCTTGAGAACTAAGTGGGCAACGAGAGAGGTGACCCACCCCAGAAGGATTCGAGCACAAAAGCTGCTTTGGCCAACGCAGACAGTGTACTGGGTGTGGGTAAAGGCCATTCCTCCCCACCCCTGCATTCCCCAACCCCACCCCATCCCAGGCCAACTAAGAAACCTAGAGTTGAGGGGACTTTGGAGAGCTGGTTCCTTTTCTTTGCCTTCCACTCCCAACTCCCTCCCTTACTGATGAAATTGGAGATGCCAGGGGCGGGTGTGAAATGCCAGCTTCTGGGTCAGAGGCTAACCTGAAAAGCAGACTTTGGAAACCTGGGTGGAGGTTTGAACCACTGTGAGGATTCAAAGGAGGTCCTTGCTATCAGCTCCAAGTGTCTTCCCTAACTGGGCAGTCAGACACCCCCCATACCCTGAGCCCCCGATCCCAGCACTCACCCCCACCGCCAGCAGCCACCTGGGCGCTCCCTCTGAGAGGGAGCTTTCAGGTCAGAGCAATAAAAAACTTCCAGCTGTAGCTAAAGGCTATAAAACTCAGCCCTGCCCCGCTGCCTCTTTCACTGTCCTGGCCACAGCCTTGGCTGCTGGGGAGGTCCCAGGAATGGGGAAGTCTGTCCAGGGCTCCAGTGCAGCCACAGGAGCAAGGCCAGTGGGCAGCAGGGTGGGAGACTCACAGCCTGGCCTGGGGCTAACTTCAAGGACAAGGCGCTGGCATGGACGATTAGATCCCTGACTCCCCAAAGATCCAGCCACTAATTTAGATTTTTCAGGAACAGAACACACTTGGGAAAATTCCTCTGAAGTTTAGGGGGGAAGGCAGGGGGTGTTCTGGCCCTGTCAGCTCCCTGTCTCCACACACCAACTTATCTGCTCCCGCCTGCATCTGAGAACCTAGCTTAGGCACGTTGAGTATGGGTGGACCGCAAAGCCTTCCCATCTGTGAAGGTTCACCCCCTCGCCCCCCACTGGTCCACCCAAATACTACGTCAGTGACAACTCGGTGGCCCTAGGACAGATCGGCAGTCAAGCTTAACCCCCTACCCACTGTCCATTGGATCTCCCATCACCCCTGCTATCTATGGCAATCTCTCTGGGTCCCTAGCTGATCCCTGAGACTCTGCGACCTCTCCTCTCAAGCTCCCAGTCTCTAAGAGGGAGGAGAGACAGGCGGCTCAGGCCACTGTCCCCAGTCCCACAGGCCCTGGGCTTCCCCAGCTAACTAACCTGCCTCACCTCTGCACTCCACCAGAGACAGTCTCACTGGGCCTCTCTTTAGCAAGAGAGGGGCTAGGAGCAGGACATGGGAGACTCCCTTTGAATACCTAAAACTCACCCACCCTCTTTTCCTCCGGGTTTCCTGCTGCTTGGTCCCTGTTAGTCACTCCACCATCCTTCCAGGCTCATTTCCTGATAAACCCCAATACCTCCACTCTCCCCCGCCCCCTTGGGGGCCAGGCCCACCTCCTGGGTCCATCCACAACACACACACACACGCTGAGTAGAGGCTGATCTCTGACCCCCTACCCCCAATCAGGGCCAAAAGGGGTGGGGGCTGTTGGCTAGCTCCCCTGCCAGGCAGGGTAAAGGGTGGCATCTCTCCTAGAGGGAGGGGGCCTCATCTGGAGTCTCTCCCCAGGGTCCTCCCGCTGCAGGCACCCCAGCCTTCCAGACCAAAGAGGAGAAAGAGCTTCTCTGGGGCTTGGGAAGAACCAGGGACAGTCAGCTCTGCCCAGGAAAGTGAGACAGAGGGAGAGGTGATTCAAGCACTCCAAGATGCCAGGGCTGGGAGGCCTCACAGCCACCTCACTGCCCTGGACAGAGGTGAAAAAACGAGGCCCACAGAAGGAAAGGGACTTGCTGTAGACCACACAGCAACACAGTGAGAACCCAGGACCTCTGACATCCAGCCCGGGACGTTTCCGCTAGAGCACAGGGAAATTACTCCAAGAAGGGCGTTGGGGTTGTTAACCATAATTCTTCTGAACGAGAGCAGTGCCTGGGGGGCTCCGGGAGCGCTGGAGGAAGAAGTGGGGGAAGGAGGTGGTCAGGGCGTGAGAAGGCGCTGGGGTTTCCAGACCGGAGATGAAAGGCTGGAGGGGGATTGGAGCGGGCAGCAGGGCAGTTCGTTGGGGAGAATGAAGGGGGCCAGGTCTGGGCGTTGGGGAGTGAGACAAAGAGACGTAGAGACGATCACGGCGTGACCTTGGGTAAGTCCCATCCCATTCCTGGGCTCAGACTCGCAGGTCCCACCCCGGCGAGCGAGGGTGCCTCACCTTCTTGAAGTCGGCGGTGAAGGAGACCAGGGTGCCGTCGGGCTTGCGCAGCTCGAGGCTGATGCTGTCGGCGTCGCTGTCCGCCTGCAGGCTCTCCTCGGTCACCTGGCCGTCGGGCAGCCGCACGCGGACCCGCAGCTCGGCCGGCGCGCCCGTCCCCGCACCCACGCCGCGCGGCGCCCCCAGCAGCGGCACGAGCAGCAGCAGCCACAGCAGCGCGGGGCGCGTCGTGGGGACCCCGCGGTGGCCGGGCGGGCGCATCCCCGGGGGCCGCCGCCGCCCTCCGCGGCCCCGGCGCGCCGCGTGGGGGCGGGGAGAGGCGCTGGCAAACTTCGCCCAAAGTTGGGGGCTAGTCCGGGGCGCCCGGGCGCCGCTCCGCCGGGGGGCTCAGCCGCGGGGCCGACCGCGACGTGGCGCGGACGCACGTGGGCTGCGCTCGGCCGCGCGCCCCGGCGGCTCCGAGTCCCAGACCGCGCTGCCCCGGCCCGCCCACCGGCCCAGCGCCGCGGCTCCCGCGGCCCCCGACTCCGGCGCTCCGCCACTCTGTTTTGCACTTTTCATTCAATCCCGCCCCCCGTCACTTCCTTCAGAAAACAGAAACCACCAGGACCTGCCTTAAAGAGACCGCGCACCTCTCGGCCCTTAAAGGGCCCGCTGCGGCTCCCCGCGCTCCCGCGGCCGGGCAGGGGCGGGGAGAGGGCGCAGCGGCTTTGTGGGCAACGGCGTTCCGGTCTCCCCTCCCTCCCGCAGCCACCGGGCTGTGCCAGAAGTTTGCTCTCCAGGCAAATCCCTTTCTCCCAGCAGGGGCGGGACGGGTGACTCTTCCCCGCCCCCCTCTTTTGGCTCGTTCCTGTGCCACGTGGATGAAATAATCGGGCTTGGAGTTTTAGGGGTTTTGTTTGGTCTTCCAGTTTCTCTGACACAGCGACGTCGGGAGAGGAGAGCGGGGGTTCTTGCCCGAGTTGGACACCGTCAGGTGTGAGATCGCGATAAGTCAGGCCGCCGATCTGGACGCGGCCCTCGCAGCTCTCAGATTGTGTGAGCCCCTGTGTGGCTTTCCTTTCCGTCCTGTCTGCCTCACTGCCCGCATTCAGGCCTTTCTGTGGTCCTGCTCACCTCTCCGACACCATTCTTTCTCCAGCGACAGACTGAGCAAATTCGGGAAAGGCTGGGTTCCAGGCCGCTGGGGAGAACTTGCAGAGACTCGGAGCACTGGCGCTTCTCCATCAGGGGCCTCCCACCGGCCACAAGAAAATATGCCTGCCTTGCCATGCACCCCAACAACGAACTGGACGAAGACCAGGAGATCTGGATTCCTGCCTCCTTTGATTAGCTGTGCAATTTAGGCGCGTTTTAAAAATTCTTTGGGGCGTCAGTGTCCCCCTGTGTATAGTGGGAGTTGCCGAGCCCTACACTGTCCTGCCAGTCCCAGGCAAGAGAAAGCCCCAGGAGGATGCTCAGAGCCTATTGCTCCCTGATGTCCTTTTTCACTTCTGTTGAGCTCTTGATTACAGATGGATGAAAACTCTCTTCTGCTCTGCAGTCTCCTTCCCTTCTAGGGCTTTCCCAGTACAGGGCCCTGTGAAGTGCAGGGTCCGGCTAGAATCTGCCTCTTACTACCTACCCAGGGCCCTATCCTACTATACTCTGCTGCCTAAATTTAGGGCTGAAAGGGATTTAAGAGATTATCTAACTCAGGGTTTTCCAAATTTGCCTTGCCTAAAGAATCTGGATGCTTGTTTAAAAACACAGATTCCTGGGTCCCTAAATCTATGGAATTAGACTCTCTAGGGAAAAGAACTGAGAATTAACATTTTTAAAGAGGGACCACCCCACGCTTGATATAAGGGGTTGATAGTAGGTACTTGTCAGAGGCTTAAGCATAGAGGATCTAAAACAAACAGCACCTTTCCTAGGGAACCACCTGGCCCCTAAGGAGTTTATCTTCACATTAGGAAGATAAAGCAGGCTGTTAGAGAGTAATTGGATTAGCGCAAAGATTGCTGCCCTAGGGACTCCCACCCTTAGCTGACAGCACTGAAGATTAGAAATGTCCAGGGTCCCAAAACTGGCCTTCTGCCTGGTCAGATACTAGATCTCAATACAGCCTTAAAGCTAGGTCTTCCCACATGAGTCAGCCCACACAGTCATTAAGGGCCTCACCCACATTTCCTAACTTCCCCTGTTTCAGGTCCTGTCCCCATCCATCACCAGCTCTGCCGTCACCCATGTCCCCAGACCCCTCCGCCTTCCTCTCCAACAGGAGTCCAGAAGTAGGCAAAGAAGCTCTCGCTGTCTGATTTCTTTTTTAGGTCCTGGAGGCTATCTTTGTCTCTATTCAAATTTTGGGTTTCGAAACAAGGATGGACGAGGTCATCTATTTCCCCCACCTCTTCCCCATAATCAGCTTCCTTCTCTGCTTTAACCACAGATCAAACCAGATTTTTCTTTTAAAATGATGGGGAATTTGAAACCTCTGTCCCTCTTCCTTCCTATTGATTTAACCTGACCAAGTCTTCGAGCTCCAGGACAAAACTCAGGTTTCCCAGGAGGACTTTCTCATAGCTCTATTCTACACTGCTCTGTCTTGCCTCTGGATTCCACCAGTAACAATTATTATTCTAGCAGCTACCACTCATTGTATTTTTATTATGTCCAGGTTCTGTGCCAAGTATTTTACATGGATCATCTTATTTAATTCTCATGGCAACTCTCCAAAGTAGGTTCTATTCTTAGCCTCTTTTCACTGACTAGGAAACCACAGGTTAGAGAGGTTAGGTAACATACACAAGGTCACAAAAGTAGTAGAGCCAGCAAAGACTCAAACACAAGTTGGCCTGCCTGACCACAAAGCCCTTGCTTTTAACC
Source organism: Indri indri (assembly GCA_004363605.1). Classification (NCBI taxonomy): domain Eukaryota; kingdom Metazoa; phylum Chordata; class Mammalia; order Primates; family Indriidae; genus Indri; species Indri indri. Next base: position 54,373 of record RJWJ010006271.1, read on the forward strand.
ACAGTAGCATCTGCCTGTCTATAGCCTTTGCTTTCTTCCAGTCCCACTCGGGCACACAGCCTGTGCTATCTTCTCCTGTTATCTAACGGTTTCATGTGTGACAGTCTTGTATCCCCAGTGAGGCTGTCAGTTAGTTCAAACAGGCCAGCCCCGTGCTGCGAACAGAGAGCACTTCCCTTAAACCATCCAGGCATAGAGGCATCCATTCATCTTAAATGTAAAGGCCCTGGGAGGAATAGCTCTAACAAGCCTAATTACCCTGACTACAACCAAACAGCCCTCATTGTCAGAAAGTTCTTTATGTCTAATCGCAAGCCCTCTGCCGCACCATAAACCAATTTCCTCTCCTTTCTCATCTCTAGGCCTTGGGAAGCCGTTGCCAGCAGTGGTTCAGAGCAAGAGTGGTGGGGTCTCAGTCTTGGAGCTTGGCCCCCTAATGAGCTGTGTGATGCAGTGAGCCTGTTTCTTCATCTGTAAAATGGGCACGTACATGCTTCCCTCACTGGGTTGTTTTGAAAATTAAATGAAATACTGTGCATAAAACACTTCACAAAGTGTTTGGCATGTAGTACAGGCCCAATAAATGGTAGTTATTATTATTTAATACTGTTTATTCTTTCACTCTGTATCAAATAGTAAATCCCTGTTTGACAGCACAAGCCCCACCCAACACACATACATGTGCACACACATACACATACTCTTTCAGAAACATTTTTTGTCTTTATCCTCTTTAGGTCGATTACTTGATGCTGCTTGAGACCTCTGAAACTGGGAAATGCACAACAAAGCCAGGAGTCGCCTGCCCTTTGCTTTTGTGTCTGAGTGTGCCTCGATTTGGCAGGAAGAAAAATGCCATGCCATCTCCCAATCTGTGCCCAAGAAAACAGGCGCTGACAGGACCCCGTAGAAGGTAGAAAGAGAAACTGAACCAATGACCTCTATTGGGAGATGGGGAGAGTGCCACAGGGAGATTGTCTTTGCGCCAGTGGAAAGATTTTTCTTCCCAATTCTTTTTGTGGGTGGCTGTTTGGTTTGGGTTAGGTTATAGCCTTCCGTGACCGGGCCCTTGCAGATAAGGTTAGACACTTGTGCTTTGAGCCTGAAGGACAACTGAGATGGGGCGGGGTGCTCCCCGCTGCCTCTCAAGGCCAGCTGCAAAGCTCCAGACACTTCAGTGCCCCAGCAGAAGTACAAATTAGCTTTCCGACATCACACAATTATGCAGTTACATCAATCAAGGGTGTGGTGGGAAAGTGGACTGGGGAGAGACCTGGCAGGAAAAGAGAGTGGAAAGGGAAGAGAAGTGGGGATGGCTGTGGCCCCGGGCAGAAAGCCTGGCAGAGGGGAAGTTTAGTTGGAGGTGTGGGCTGGATCAATGACTTTCAGGAAGGAAAAGGAAGCTCAGATGATCAGAACTGCAAGTTAAGGCAGATCCCAGCTCACTGATGCCAGGCCCGTGACTCTTGCAGGTCCCAATCTTAACTATCACCTCCTCCATGCCAGTTCCTCCATGAGGCCTTTCCTGCTCCCTGACCTGGAGACTCGTTCATTCATTCATTCATTCAGTCACTCATCCAGCACATACAGAGTGAGTCGCTGTGCTGGATGCTGTGGGCACAACAGTGGACCAAGGCAGATGCAGCAATTCTTTACCCTGAGATGGAACCTACAGCTGCAGGAGAAGCAGGCCTTTAAAAAATTATGGCAAAACCAAAAATTTAAATTATAATTGTTGTAATGGTACCATGGAGAATTAGAGGAGACTCTAGCCTAGACCAGGAGGCCTTCTTGGAAGATTTTGCTGGGTACAGCCTAGACTTAAAAAATGAATCAGGGCCGGGCGCAGTGGCTCACGCCTGTAATCCTAGCACTCTGGGAGGCCGAGGCGGGCGGATTGTTGGAGCTCAGGAGTTCGAAACCAGCCTGAGCAAGAGCGAGACCCCGTTTCTACTAAAAATAGAAAGAAATTAATCGGACAACTAAAAATATATAGAAAAAAAAAATTAGCCGGGCATGGTGGCACATGCCTGTAGTCCCAGCTACTCGGGAGGCTGAGGCAGAAGGATTGCTTGAGCCCAGGAGTTTGAGGTTGCTGTGAGCTAGACTGACGCCACGGCACTCTAGCCCGGGTAACACAGTGAGACTCTGTCTCAAAAAAAAAAAATGAATCAGGATTGATCAGCAAAGAGAATGTTCCAGGCAAAGGGAACAGCTTATGTACAGGACCTGAGTCTGGTGGGTTTCCCAGAAACTTCACCAAGTAGCCAGGGCGTGACAAGGGGGGAAAGTTGCTTGCAATTACTGAGGAGAGTTTGGCAGGGGCCAAAAAATTCGGGGCCTTATAGGCAGTGTCGGCATTCGGGTTTAGTTTTGTTTTCCCAAGAGCAATGAATGGGTAATCATTGAAAGGTGTTATGTAAGGGGGTGACATGATCAGACTTATATTTTAAAAAGATCACTCTGGAAACAGATTGTGGCCATCAAGATGAGAGGTGATGGTGAGCCGAACTGTGGTAGTGGCTGTGGGGGTATAGAGAGGTGTTGGACTTCAGCTGCATTTCGAAGTAGAATTTGATCTTTCTTTGGACTGGGGTGCGATTGAGAGGCAGGGGTCAAGGACAACTCCTGGTTCAGGTTTGGGTAGTTGGTGGCACCAGCAATTGAGACTGGGGACCTGGAAAAGAAGCCCGTAGACTACTTTTTTGGTAGTTCTAAAGGTACTTTTCATCCTCTGCCTTTTGTTACAATAATTTCACAGCACTTATGTTTAAACCGGAGGGTACAGAAGAACCTAGGCCAGCTACGAGTGGCGCAACTCCAGTGAGAAGCCTGGCATTCTGAAGCCAGGCCTGGTCTCCTTCCAGTTCATTGCCTACACTCGGAGTCTCCATGTCCTGAACCACCTCATGACCGGCCTGTGCGCCTTGGACACAGAGGGCGCTCAGTAATGATATCTCTGTAGACTTGTGTACTTGGCACTGTGTTGTTGGGGAGAGACTCTAAGGCACAGTCCACGGAGAATAGGGACCTCCCAGAGCAGGCTGGGCTACCTCATTATAACAGAAGACCTCAGGCCATTCTCAGATGCCAGTGTTGCTCCTCCCCCCTGGAAAACTAGAAAATCCCAGAGCATGCTACAGACCATGAGAGACACAGATGTCCGTCCCCAGAGCATCCTACCTGACCAGCCCCCGCCCCATGCTCCAACAATTCCATCACCAGGGTGCACACTCCGAGACCTTAGAGAAGAGGGATCTTGCTCACTGGTCCGCAGAGCCGCCGCCCTCAGCTCCAGCAGAGACCCTGGACAGCATGCCTGCAGCAAGAGGGCAGAAACTGGCAGGGCTTGTGTGCCTTGTGTTGACTGCATTTTAATGGGTAAATACCCTTTCCTGTGTGCAAAGCCCTGAGGAAATTTATTACTTAAAAAAAAAGCAGTTGGATTTTTAGCCCAGTGTTTTACTGCTCTTGCAAAATGATCGTACATGTCATAGCTTGGGATGAGACATCCTACCTTTTATCAGGGGGCTGAGTGTGAGCAAGTCGGGCCAGGATAGGGGCTGTTTTGACCAGAGCCAGCAGCTTGTCTCCCTTTCTTTGTCACAGTTGCTGCGGTCCATTTAGTATCTTCAAATCTCTGACTCTTATCTGGCTGATGGTATCTTCAGGGCTTAGGCCAGAGAGCCTAAGGAGGGCCTAGCATTACCCAGAGAGGGAGGGTCAGGGCCCCTTTCCTTATCTAATGGAAAAAGGAACACCTCCCTCTTCGAAGCTGGGGATCTTAGAACCCCCCTCACTATCATGACTTTTTTTTTTTTTTTGAGACAGAGTCTCATTCTGTTTCCCAGCATGGAGTGCTGTGGCGTCAGCCTAGCTCACAGCAAACTCCTGGGCTCAAGCGATTGTCCCCAGTAGCTGGGAGGATAGGCATGCACCACCACGCCTGGCTAATTTTTTCTATTTTTAGTTTCCTGGCTAATTTCTTTCTATTTTTTAGTCTTGCTGTTGCTGAGGCTGGTCTCCCACTCCTGACCTCAAGCGATCCTCCCGCCTCGGCCTCCCAGAGTGCTAGGATTACAGGTGTGAGCCACTGCACCCAGCCATGACTTATTTTTTTTAAGATTAATTTTATTTTTCTGAACAAATGAATGATATGCCATGTTTATTGATGGGAAAACAAGATGATAAAAATATATACATTTAGTGCATTTCCAAATAACGTCACAATAGGGCTTAAAATTTTTTTTTTAACAGACTTTATTTTTTAGAGCAGTTTTAGGTTCACAGCAAAATTGATTTAGAAACAGACTACATATTGTGCTTCTGATGCTTTTTGCATGGGTTGAACACTATGCACGTACACTTTAATTCATGCCTCCAGCTAGCTTCTGATCTCGCAGCCTCTGAGACAGTGTCCCCTCTCTCTGTTAATGTCTGTGAAGGGAAAAGACCCTATAATGTCCTGCGGGGACTCAATCACTACTCTGCAAATACAGGATCTTAGCTAGCTTTCAGCTGGAAAGTTCTTTCTCGTGTACAACACAAATCTCCTTGACTCGAATGTAAGCTTTCCACCTCTTCCTCAGTGAGAACAGTTTTTCCCACTTGCATATGGTGTGTGCAAATCAAGCGTATAACCAATAATAGGAACCGTTTATATGTGCTAATAATATTCTGCAGGAGAATATCACAGGCTTTTCATGAATTCTCATCTAATCCTGAACAACCCTTTGAGGTAGGTGCTAGTCTGATTTCCATTAGAGATGAGAAAAGATGCTTCAATCAAATCCCAGCTTAAAAAAATTATTTATCATATTATATGTCTGCTATTCGGAATTTCAAATTACTTCCCCCAAATACCCCACTTATTAAAAATGAAGTGGTGAGAAATCGTGTCAGTGTTTATCTACTGCTTACGGTGAGCCTGGGAACTTTGGATTCATTTTCTTACTTAATTCTGATCGTATCTCTGGGAGGCAGGTATTATTTCTCGATTAATAAGTAAGGATATTGAAGCTCAGAAAAGTGAATGTACTTGTCCAAGGTCTTGTCAGAAAGAGGTAGGGCCAGACCTTGAACCCAAGCCTAACTCCAGCACCGTGGGCTTTGGGCTGCGCCTGCTGCCCTGCTAAACACCCCAACATCTGTCTCATCTACACAGAGGCTAGCTCTCCAAGTTCCTCTCTGTGCCTGCAGTTGCCCTTGATGCTCTTGAACAAGTCAGAGGAGGCCAGAGCAGCTTTTGACCCCAAGACCCTGGGTGGTGGTGGCTGGGGGGTAGCGTGGGGGGACATGGCCAAGGCTGTCAGGGATGAGGGCAGGCAGAGGGGTTCAGGATCTGGATCTTACCACTTGCCCAGAACTTCTCTCTCATTTCCTGCAAATGATAGAATGGAACGTGTGAAAGGGCTGTTGGTGGCAACTGAGGACACGGCAGGATCCATCCCTTGGAGGGAGTGGTTTGCAGAGTTTGCCCCTTTCCCAGTCCCATGGGTCAGGATAGCGTGGGATCTTGGCTTTGGTGTTTGTTAGGCCGGATCTTGACATCTTGACTCTCTAGCTTGCTGGCCGTTGTGTGAAATTGGGCCAGTGAAGATGAAGAGGTAGCCCCGTCCCCACACTGGTGAGTCTCTGCTTCCTCACATGTTAAAGAGGGATGTTAACACCTACTCTAGTGGGTTATGATGTGGACTAAATGTGATGCAGTGTGCAATTAGCTTGTGCCTGTACCAAGTAGAATTTAGTAAAACTTTTTCTTGCCTTCCTTTGCTGTCTTTCCTATCTTATAGGCCCTGGAGCAAGTTTGGAGTCTCACTTCATGACACTCTTGGGTCATTTCAGCTGCTTCCTGCTACAAAGACCCTCAGACCTCCAGCTCCAATCCTGCTGCCCTCCCTGCCTCTTGGGTCTCCCAGAATGGGCTAGAAACCCAAGAGCCAAGCCTTAGCTTCCTGCCCCAGGGACAAAGCCCCTCCTTTTGCCCAGACCCTCCTCCTAGTCTTTCCTGCACCTTTATCCAGCTCCCTGCTGCTAGCAATGACTCAGGATCAAAGGACACCCCAGCAGGGATCTGAAACCACAAATAGCTGCAGGGTCCAGAACTCTGGAAATTGCAGTGTAGGTAAACCTTTGCATGTATTTGCATTTTTTTGAAAGTAAAATCCTCAGGGATCCCTGATCTCTCTGGATAGATTTGAGGTGGGAGAGAGACTCTGTGGGGTTTCTTCTACATGGACCAAAATTCCCATAGAATTTAGATAGCAAGTTGCAAGGTCAGTAGGAAAAGTCTGGTCCCAACCACAAAAGCGAGTGACCAGAGATGAAGGGCCCACCTCTTCCCCAGGGGAAAATTCCTGGAGGAGGCAGATCTTTTGCTCAGATTCTTGGTAGTCTCTTTGTATTCCACTCACTCACTCACTCATTCATTCCATCAGTCAGCATTTATTGTGTACCTACTGTGTGCCTGATTTTTGTCCTTAGTGATATCGAACATGCAAACATCACACTAGCGCTCTTTAAAGTGTGGTCCTGCTTTAAAGGGTGCCTGTTAAAAATACAGGTTCCTGGACCTCGACCACTGAGGGTATTGCTGGGGACTTTGCATTTTAAACAGGCTTCCTGGGCTCATTAAATTAGTTTGAGAGCCATTGCTAAAGACTAGCATCTCCTCTCAGGCACTGCCACCTGCCTTTTTGGTGGGAGATGGTGCTTCCATCTGTCCCTCTGCGCTGGTTCACTCCTGCCCTCTCACATGCTGGGCCCTGTGAGGGGCGGGGAGGGGCTTGCTGTCCTGTCCACTGCAGCCGCTCTGGGCGCACAGTCTCCGCAGAGAGGCCGTCCCAGCATGTGCTGCTCCCTCCTGACTGGGCAAAGATCTGAGAGTACCAATTACTGTTAATGAGGCTCCCTCTCTGCCTGGGCCTGTCCAGAGGCTTGGCTAATTAACACTTCTGTGGTCCCTTGGGTCCCTAGATTGAGAGGTTTGGGGAGACCTACAGGAACCAAATGGTTTCATCCAAAAGGATCTTTCTACCCGTAGTAAGTGTAAGGAGGCTGGGGCCTGAAATGCGTGGTGGCGTGGGAAATGGATGTTTCTTGAGCGCTTACTCCATAGCAGGCGCTGGCCCAAATGCTTTAAATGCAGCATCGCACTCAGTACCACTTGCACTCCAGGAGATAAGACTATTATTTCCCTCCTTCTACAGGCTTTGCTGCAAGGTCACACAACTAGTGTGGCAGAACTAGGACCACACCCAGGCCTTCTGATTCCAAAGTCTGAGCTCCCATTCCTGCTCTTCAGAGCATTCTGTACCCGTACAACCCTGGGTTCCCACCTTGCCTCAGACTCTTGCCAGGGCCGGGTGTTTGCCTCCGTGTTCGGCCCTGCAGAGTTCCTGGCAGCAGGAGATGTCCACACTGCTGCAGCCCCTGGCTCTCTCTCCCAGCTGCACCTTTGGAGCTGATCATGGACTTCCTGACCCTGGGGAGGAGAGGCAGCGGGGAGATGAGGCGAAGCAGACACATGGCCTTCCCTTCTCTGGGGCCCGCAGCTGCTGGGAGAACCTGCGCCCTGTGCTTTCTCTACTGTGGACTCCTCCTGCCTCTAGGAGGGCATGGGGGTGGGGATGTGGGTGGGCAGAGCTGGCAGGGGCATTGTAAACCCATGGCCAAGGCCTTGCCCCCGGGAGCCTGTCTCCAGCATGGCTGTGGGGGCAACTTTGGGCAAACTTCAGATTTGTAGGAACTGGTGTTCCCTGGTCGTTGGTGGTATCAGCGGCCTCCCCTAAACTTCTGGCTTGCTTAAAGAGGGGGCGGATGCTGCAGCTCCAAAATTGGTAGTATAGCAAGGGCCGTGAAACCAGACAGTCCCAAGTCTGAACTGCGGTTCTGTCACGTTCTAGCTGTGTGGTCTTGGACAAGTGACTTAATTAAAGCTCTAAGACTTAAAGCTTCAGTTCCTCATCAGTAAAATGGGTATAATGATTCCTATCTTGCTGGTTTGCTGTGGGAATTCCATAAAGTAGTATGTTCAACGCCTGGGGCTGCTCACGCTGCGCCTGTCTCCTGGCCAGGGCCAGGCATTGTGCTGCGGCTGGGCCCGTAGCAGAGGAGCTGGGCAGAGAGAAAAGGCCGCACGGAGATGGAGGACTTGCCGCACGGTGAGAGGTACCTAATCGGTGTTCTACAAACGGTAGCAGCTATTCCATATGTGCTTCAGCCGTTGGCAATATCGCCTCAAATTTATTAATTATAGACAATGGGGGTGGATTTGGGGTGACACTTTGAGACCCCAACGAGAGGGCACTGAAATGCAGAAAGGATTCAGGGTGTCTCTGGCACTCCTGCTGGGAGTTCTGTTTTCCCAATTCCCTTCCTCCTCTCCCCTCCCAGGCCTGCCTCCAGCTCGCCCTCCCAACTCCCCCTCCCGCCTCCACATCTGGATTCAACTAGCGAACAACAGGCTTTCTGTGAAAGCCCCCACCTTCCTCTGGTTCTCATTGGGGTGGATGGCAGGAGAATGGGCTGGGAAAGCTTTGAGCTCTCTTTTCCCAAACCCACAGGGTTGACTTCAGTCTGCACCCCCTCCCCTACCCCCATTGTCCTGGTCCTCAGCACTCTCCGTGCTCAGGATCCAGCAAGGAGCCTGGAGCCCTAGCTCAGAGCTGGGTTCTGGGCGTCTCCAGGAGGCAGGGAGGAGACTGCAGTTCTCCACCCTCCACCCCAATCCCAGGCCGAAGAGCACAGCCACTCACTCCTCCCTGCCAGAGAGAAGCCCTGCTGGGCTCCTGGAAGCCAAGCAGTAAATTGGAATGCGGCAGTCACAGTCAAGGCAGCTGTAACTCTCATTAAAGTGACATCAACCCCACCGCGGGAGGATGCTGTAAATCCCAGGAAAGGGGGCATTCATCCAGGGAGAACCACAGAAGCAAAGAA